>BLKR01002995.1:0-166460 GCA_011170035.1 Teleogryllus occipitalis | reverse complement strand
GAGAGGTGTGGCGGGGGCCCCACGAAGGATCGGGGGGGGGGGGCTCGCCGAGGAGACAGGCGATGCTCAGAATGGCGAGGAATGCTGCATCAACGTCCCAGAGAGAAACAGACCCCATCCCTTCCGCCTGTTTAGGCCACCTCGCGAACAGGCATCAGTCCGGGTGCTCACTTCCTCCTTGCTCACTTCCTCCTACCACTGCTCGATATCCTAGTTCAAATCCGGTTGTTCCGATTGGAACTCGTAGTAGTGGAAACGGTTATACTAGAAATCAGCTACGTCCATTTCAGCTACTCCCATTTCACCTCAGACTCACCTTCAAAAAATTATAGGGTAAACAGTAAATATATGTGTGATTTGAAGTATTATTTATGTTGGAATATACTTAAAAAATTCTAAATTATTTTCTCAGTACGTCTTTATTTTACTTAAACTTTCTTGCTGACGCTCTGCAGCTGGTCGAGGTATCAGGTGAGAAGCTCCAACCAATTACATGCCAATGACCAATGACCAATTACAGTGAAGCGAGATAGCATTGTTTTCACAACGAGCACCCACTCCGTTCAATCCACTTCTTAAATCAGTTCGGCTCGTGAATAGATTATCCACACGCGGCAAACCTTGTCCGAATCCTACCCAACGTACTTTGTCCCTTGCCAAGCCCCTTATAAAATATCTGTCAGCCGGACCCGCCCACGCAACTTTGAAGGGGAAGGAACTACCATTCACGTAGTTTGACATAACAGGTAGGCCATATATCTCCCCTGACCCGTGCTAAACACGCATTCACGAAAGACAGGCTGCCACTTAACAGCTAATCACCGCTTCACACTCGTCCGAGCTGCTGGCCAGGATCACTAGTTTACATTCTTGGGAAGGAATTCTACTTCCAGTTCACGTGACAAATTCTAAAATAAGTATGAGCGTACATAACTTACAGGCCTCGAAGCAGCACAAATTAGTAATTTTTATCCTGCTGACCACTAATAATTTTGAATTTCAAACAAGGATTTCCAACTTGTGAATTACAATGCATTTCTTTTTAACATTACAAACAATGAATTAATGTCCCACTTGCTCTCTCACAATTTGAAAAATAAATTATGACTTATTCATTAAAAGTATTCAACAACAAATGTATGAGCACATGCATTAAAACACTTATTAAATTACGTCAGGAATTGCATACATGAACTGTTCGGTTAGATATTAATCAAATAAATTCATTTTAAAATTGTGTTCTTTAAGACTGGTATTTGGATGTTTCGATAAAGTTTCTTATTTTAGTAGGAACTTAGTAGCAAATCTCGGAATGACATTTTATATCCTGCGTATATCAGACGAAACATTAAAGAGAAAGCATTACGGCTATCATTTCTTCAGAACATACATCAGTTCATAAATCTTAGTACGTTTTAACAAGTCAAAACTATAAATCTCTATTTTTTTAAGTTGCTCACGAAAAGAAATAGAAATCACGTGTTTTGTAAGAAATATTAACAATCCTATTTGTGATCGTCAGTATCTCGACGATCTCTTGGTCTGGAGATCTTCGGCATCATCGTCATAATATGGATCTATATTTCATTAGACGCTTGTGTTCGAAAGCGCGTGAAACAGAAACAGGGCAGAGCGTATTTGGCGCGACCCCCGCCACGGCAGGGCGTGCCAGCGCTCGTGAAAAATATCACAACTTCGGTCTCCTTCCAACACACTGTACGCGACATACGGACGTACTGTGCCGAAGAATAAATGTACACAAGTCACCCTTTGGAGCTCCTATGCGTTACTAATGTTATAGTTTCCCATTGAAATATTTTACAACCGGAAGGCAGTTTTGAAGACTAGCAGCCGAAACGACAATCATATACCAGGCAATGCCCATGATTTCATGCAAGATAGAGAATATAAGTTAACAAATTGGACAGCCGTTGTTCGGTTATTTAGTTTCAGAGATGGGTTTATTTATTTTAGATATTAAAATGAAGCATGGATGCTAGAGTTATGTCACGTTTGGCAAAGAGTAAAGACTTAATTGAATGTGTGCATTGCACTCACGATTGATACTGCATTTTTCTGCAATAAAAACTGATTTGAAATATTTGACTGTAAAAACTGCTTGGGAAAAAAGGTAGATAAAACCCCCAAACTATTGAAAACCTCGACCCAAACCGTCAGGAGATATGGAACAGCTGACTGCCACCATGAATGCAACAGCTTCATATCGTGACTACTGCGCTGTTAAAAAAAGAAGAGAAGAAGACCTGACACCCAAAAATATGCAAGGCCAAACAAACATCGCCCTCATAATACAGCCGCCACCGGCCTGCACTTAGCAACAGCGAAGCCAGTTCCTCGCGGAGGGGGCGCGAGCGGAACCGCGGCGGTGGGAAGAACTCGTCCGTCCGCCGGCGGGCGGCCCTCGGGAACCTCTTGGCAGGCGCGGGGGCGCGTGGGAGAGGGCGCCGCGATGCCGAAACGCGAACCGCTTGGGGCGCAGCCAACGAAATCCGGGAAAGATCACAGAAACTCCCAGAACATCGCTGTTGCTGCCTCCACTTCGCGCTCACGTTCGAGCAGCTTTAACATCGAACTATTCTCATCTCTCGGGGAATCGATTGTCGTCCGAAATGATGATCCTAACATGAATTTGATTTTATCTCGTACAGAATACAAAGGAGTGAGTATTAATACATTTAATTCCCCGGAACAAATAATAATTACTATTTTTATAACGTTTTAATAATAACGTAATAATAATAATTACTATTATTATCACACAATCATCCTTTTCATCATCGCTGTTTTACTTTTTAGCTTTTTCCCCGTTCGCTCTTTCGTAGCTATTCGACTCCAGTGTTTACATACGATTGAGGAGGGTTACATGAAAAAAAATACGCCATAGTCGCAAAGATCTACACGTGACATACATTTACATCCACACTATAATTCAACAAGCCAAATTGTTTCCACACACTTTTGTAAAGAGTTTGTTTTATGTAAAAAAACTCCATTTTCTTTTGATATCAATGAAAATAATGGGTGAAAAAGAAAAATTGACTTGCATCTCATAGTATTTTTTTTGAAATGTTTTATCTACAAAAAATTACGAATATGGAGAGGAAGGAACAGTATACATTATCCTACTATCCCAGCAGTCAATATTGCCATCCTGTCAACCAACTTCAACGGTGCAAGTGCGACACACCGCAGAGCATCTAAACAACTTACGGGAGCAACCCCGCCTCAAATGCATTCGGCAGCGCTCCAACGGGCTCTCCTCAAGCCCCGCGCACTCGGAACGGGCGGTTGCAAGCGAGGCAGAGGAGAAGATTCGAGAAGGTGCTGCGCCCCCTCCCCGCCGCCCCGCCCGCGCGGTGGAAACCCGAGAGCCCCCAGCGGGCGGCGCGGCAGCGACGCACGAGGGCGCGGCCCGGCCCGGCCCGGCGCGGCGCGCGGCGCGGAGCAGCACGGCGCGCGTGTGGGCGGCGCCTAGAATAGCGCTGCGCCGCCGCCTCCACCTCCGCGTCGCTGGACCGCGCGCCGCCGCCGCCGCCGCCGAGGTCTGAGCTCCGTTGCGCTGCGCCGGCCTGGGCCGGGCGGGCGGAGAGGAGAGCCCCCGCAGCGGAGGTCAGGGGGTCGCGAGTCCGCGCCTGCGCCGCGGCCGCACGCGGTCTCCGGCTCCGCTGCCCCGGGGGCTCACGTGGGCGACCCGACCGCGCGGGAATGCAAGGCTTCGCCTCCCAACCGCTAGGGGCAACGAAACGCGAGGGGAGGGGGAGAAAGGGCCACGCCCAACAGCGCGGGTACTTGCGGCGGATCGAAGAATGCGACGATGTAATCGATGTTTAGGCAAGACAATCAAGCAGAGAGCTTTTGCCTACTTTATGACCGGCGTGTCTACAGTAATGGAACTTCGGCGTTTTCCCCTTTTCCTTCAAATGTCAACCTTCTTTCGTTTGAACTCCGTAATCAAATAAGGGAAGCTTGTGTATACACGTTAACGCTCGAGTGATTGTTGTACAATGGAGGTAGCGTTGCAGCAGGGGAAAGGGCTGTGAAAGAAATCGTCATGACACTATTTTCAGGAGGACGTGCATCAAATACAATATTTTGAAAATATCTGGCAATGGCATGCTATATCTATAACACAATTACATTCTTGACAGCATACATGTTATCCGACAAAGTCCACAAGAACCAACGATCAAGAATTGACATTTCGTGTCCATATAGATAATGAAAAGCAATTATAATCAATAAGCGAGATTTTTAAACCCATAACTTTCGTGTAATTCTGCTTAAGCTAAAAACAACGTGAGTTAAGCCGAACCATAGCGTTTGAATCTTTGAGTGTTCAATTCTAGGAAATAAATCGCTTGAATATGATCTACACTTAATATCGCAATGTATACAATGAATCATAAGCTAAATCCCTCTATATTCCTCGGAAATTCGCAGGGAAACATGGATTTCCTCGTGATAACACTGAATCATGACTTATTAATACTGAAAAGCTGAACCATGCGAAACATACGTGCCCAAATTATGCGCATGAGAAATTTCCGATCGCCGTACGCATGTAAAGTCGTCAGCGCCTTTGTGATGAACTATTCGATTCCGAAAATACTTCCAGTCATATTTTCGGCCATGTCACCGCGCACTTGCCCATGCGCATGAACGAGTGGTAAGTCTCCGCTGAACTCTACTCTGATGGGAAGAAAATGGAGTTAAAGCGATGACACGCCACAAATACGTTTCGCAGCGGACGATATCTCAAAATGAACTTGTTAAAATTGTTCTGGTATTTCGTCCATCTTGAAATAAAATGTAACTGTACAATCTCTAACAACCAATATGAATGAGAACACGAATGTTGACAATGTCATTTAAGTAAAAGAAAGGAAGAGAAATATGTTTCTCTCTCACTCAAGATGAACGCCGGCAAAAATACCAGCATTTTACAGGCGCATTTTTCCACAATCTCATAAATTTGAAGAAAATATTTAAAAAAATTAAGCAATCTAGCACAACACTTAAATCGGATTCCGAGGCAATGACATAACGATTGCTTTAATCCCACCAGGTAAAGTTTTCTCTCTTCCGGAACAGAACCACGAACTGCAACGCGATCTCATCAAATAATTCCGATGAGCAAGGCGGGCCTCGAGAACGTTCTCCATCTCCCGGAAGAGAGATCACGCGGGGCGGCAAAGTGTGAGGTAAGCCGAAAGGGAGCAGTTATCTCGCGACGCGAATGCCTCAAGTTCTGAGAAGCAAAAGCAGACGACTCCCAGGAGAGGCCGGCGAAGCGAACTTGTGGTGACGAACCGAGCGAGCGGAGGCAGGCGTCCCACTGGCATCGCTCCCGGAAAGGCTCGATTTCACCTCGCACGCGACTTTCCTCATTCAACATTCGCACACACACCGCTTCGTACTCAGGGGGCACCGCTTCGCGCAGAGCTTATCACAGCCTCCCTCTGCCGCTCCGCCGCCCCCACCCCCGCACGGAGCCAAGGCATCCGTCACTTCCTATTGACGGGCGCCGGGAAGGAATGATTCAACCGCGCGATAAATGGAACATCCAGCGGATTAGAACAACCAACCGGAAACGATCCGACGGAAAATCCTTCATTGGACTTCGTGTGACGCATGAAGGAAGTGCATTTAAAAACGAACAGGGAACACCTTAAACCACTATGATTCATTTTTCCAATGCAATTTCTCACATTGGGAATGATGAGAGCTGTTGCAATGTGTCGTAGGTGTTCGACAAATCGATCGACAAAGTGTTATTCCCGTTATATCTACTATAAGTCTTTTTCAGAGATAATGAAGCACCAGCAGTGGGGTCTTGTTTTGAGACATAATGAAACACCAACAGTGGGGAGTCACTCAAGGAAATTTTTTCAACTAAATACAGTAGCTGCGAGTCTCGCTGACGTTCTATTACACCTTTCTAGCAACCATTTCCGCTTTTTAGATATTTTCTTACTATGCAAATATTACAGAACACGTTTGATAACGGTAAAATAAGATTTGAGGAAAATGCTGGAGGATCAGTTGCATTGCGTCAGCAATTCCAATTCATCTCAGGTGAAAGGAAATGGCATGAGCAGGAGGTATGTCAATGAAATCCACCAAGAGAAAGGGAAGCTCGCGAGGCATCTAATCTGACATGCTTTATCGCTGCCAAGAAATTAATCCGTCCGTGGCGCATGCTTGTGACACTTTCGACGCAACCGAAGAAAGTTCGAATCCGAATGTGTCACGTCCAACTCTTTCCACCTGAAGCAAGATTTTTTTTTTTTTTTTAAATAAGGAAGCATCTATCCCGTTTTATTCCTTCGCCCCCTCTTTAATGCACCGTTGCCCTACTAACATCAGCGTTCTTCCCGTTCCCTAGCAGTGAGTGCGCGGGCGGCTTGTGTTGACGGCGCCCTGTTCTAGAAAACTCGATCTCTAGGAAGACACGCTGCACCTCTGGGGCGTGCATGCCGCCAACATGAGCCGTGGCGGCGCGAGGCGATTGGGCGGCTGCCAAAAGGCGCGCGCTGTGTGTGCGCCCGCGTGCCGACTGCTTCGCCCCGTTCCCGACACCAGCCTCGCCCTCGTCCCCGGACCTACTTCGACGGTGGTAGGGGGACGACGACCTCCCCTTACTCTTCCGTCTCGTAGGAACTTCACTCGTCGCTAAGCACCTGGAGAGCTGGGAGTGCAGGTTCTCTGACTCGTAAGTAATAGAACGGTGGTACTATTATTGAAAAAAGAACATGAATATTTGCGTAACGTGGCGGGATTTTTAAAAACATACGAGTTACGAAAACTATTATTATTACTTCTTAATTAATCTCTTCCATTTGAGATATAATGACGGCATGATTACCAAACATTAATAGCTGACTCGTATTCATGCACGAACTAGACAGGCTGAAGCAAGGATCAGAAGGGGAAAAAGGGCGAAACATCTCTGAAAACAATAAGAGCGATTTAAATGTTCGCAGTATACATACGTCGACGACGCGAATTCTGCTTAATGCAGTATTTTACCCAGGAGTCTCGCAAAACTGTTTTTTTCCCCTTTTTTATGTCTAGCTCTAGTGGATGCTCATAGCCGCGGAAGCTCGTAGCACTGGGGGACGTACACCGTCTCTTGAGCGCGTGCTCTCGTCCGTAATCGGATTAGCGGGCACTGCACTGGGGCGGTCGCATCGGGTTCTCGACTCGTGAGTCAGAGGACTCCGTAAACAGATGCCGACTATATAACTCTTGCCAACGCTGTGTCCAACCGGACGTTCGCACAACTACGTTGGTTGGGGGGGGGGGACCTCCCGGTCCATGGCGTAGCGGTTACCGCATCCGCCTTCCACGCCGGTTTCGATCCCCGGCCAATCCACTTGAAATTTGAGTTGGACAAACCAAGTTCTCGTTCCCTCATTCCATGATTTCCACTTCATTCGCCTCAACCTCCTTCCTACTCGTTGTCATTACTGTTTTGTTCGTGAACTTCAATGACCGCAGTTTAAGGGTCCCTAAATGTAAATAAATCTAACAAAACAGTTACGTTTTTAAAATTTGGAAACCCACACAATATGAAAATATTTTAAACGATACTTGTATAAAAATTGCAACCAGTTTAGAGCGAAACTCCAATACTTGAAGTTATCATATGTTTTTTATAAATAATTAGTAACTATCAACAGACAGAAATGTAATCAAAACATAAACGTAAAGAACAGTGAAAAATTGTTAGTGATATTAATCATTAATCTCCTTACTTCTACCATTTTCTAGGTAGTGTTTATTGCATCGTAGCATATGTAAATAATGTGGATACATTTTAAAATTAATATTTACGGTAGTGCGAATTGTATTGACAACCCAAATAAGATTGACTTCACAGTTTCGTGCACATGAAAGGTAGTTTTATTAATTTTATTTATTACTGAGATTTTGTAATAATATTCTTTAATTCTTTTAGTTAAATATGTGTAGGGATTTAAGGACCACTGAGCCATGAGTGATGTAATGAGTACATGACAAGTGACAATCAAGTGAAAGGAGCAATGTTGGAATGAGAGGAAGGGAAAATCTTGCCTGAGAAAACCTGCCATGTGCTGGCTTTGCCCAGAAATTCCACATGGGTTGACTGAGGATCGATCCCGGACCTCTGCAGTGGAATATACATGCGGTAGTCATTAAGCCACGAACCCTCCACCCGCTCTAACTTTAAAGCATCACAGTACTCTGATTACAATTAATTTAGTCCAAAAAATGTTACAAAACAAAGAAATTTACTTCATCTCGCGAAGCTGTATATTTTCCACGGGCCGGCTAGGGTAACCCACTGCTACTCGGTGAGGATATATTGAACAAGGTTAAGGCTATGATCCCTCCCCAATTCAGACATACGATAATAGATGGATCCAGGGAGCCATTCCTTCCCCGTAGTCTAGAAGTTCATTACTGTCTACTCCTCCACAGATTAAAAAAATCCTTGTTTAAGTTCAGAAGACTATGAATAGTACTTGCATCCTTCCACTCCTTCGCATTCGACTAACGCTGATTTCAATTCCATTTCTTAGTTGAAAGTTCACATAAAGCACCATATTTCTATTTTGCAACAAGCACTGGTCAATTAAATTTCGAAAAAATTCACTTTCTTATAAGTGAATTTAACTAGTATCCAATTTACGGGTTAAAAATGTGCCATTACTTGCTGTTCTCCGGATACGGACAGAATTCTCGTATCCCACTGCGCTGCGTATTCCATCAACAACAAATTCGCTAGTGGCAACAATATCGCCTTTTCTACAAACGGGATCTACATCAATGTCAATAGTACTGCAATACTTAATAGATCCAAACATGCAGTGGGAGGTGAGTGTAAACAAGGTTCAAGCGTTCTTTCCGCCACATTATCGACCTCCGCCGTTTGAAACACATGCGCCTGAGTCCGTCATCAGACCCATGTTCTACAATCCAGTGAAGAGTTAACCAATCTCAATGTTTAATATGAACCAGAAGTAAGAGGGAACCGAGTTAACTCCTGGAATATCATTGAAACAAGACTAGTACACAAATCACTAAAGAAGAAATCGTATGTCTCGAACAATACGAAGAACTCTCACATTAAAGATCTTTACTCCATGTTTACAATACGACAGCTATGATGTTTTTTGTTAAGGAAAATGTACTGACTGTTTAAAATATATAATTTCAAAATCACGCGAACATTCACAAACCCGTTACAAACGTACATCTAATTATTTCCACAAACTATTTGTTAAGTGCTAAGAACGCTTTAATGTCCCACGAACGCGGAGAATTTTCGGTGACATGTGGGAAGTGGTTCGAGAGAAATCTTTGACGGTAGGTAATGACGAAGGCACGACTGACCTAGACTGGTCCAGAGCACCTCATATATGATAATTACAAAGGAGAAATCGGAAAACTACTGCATACTGGAAATTCTGAATCCAAAAACTGTGTCAGCTTTCTTCCGCGATCAGGACACCAACTAGACTACCATTTTCGAAGGTATAATGGCTACCAACATAAATCAGATTTAACCATCGGATAAAAAGTCTGTGACTGGGAATCTTCAATGGAATTACTTAAATTAAAGAACAAAACATTCTGCGCTTAAATGGAACTAAAATCAAGTTTCATGCTATAACTAGAATTTATTTCCGAAGATTAATTATTCGCTGATGAAACAGCGGATAGAACAGCGCAACAGAACCTGCCTTTTTATTTTTATTTCAGAGGTATTTTCTCAGATGGCGTGATAAAAGAATGAAAATTACAGAATGTTATTCAGAGCAAAATGATCCATCATCGACACTCAGATTGTACATGGTTATGCACCACAGGTCATCAAACTTCGTTTATACCAAGTTTGGATAGCAACCACAAATCTAATTTGAACGCATTGACGGCGTTACCGCAGTACCATAAAAAAGAAGCACCTCTCACTCCGAAGGCGAGTGGAAACGTCAAGAGCTTCTCATTAGTACCCGCATTCAAACAGGCCTCGCAGTCGAGCCCAATTAGACACAAAACCCCCCGCTAAAACGCACGCAAACATCACACAGAAAGCATCGGGCCGTCCCACAGCTAGGCGGGGCCCACGGCAGCGCCAATGCCGGCACCAGGCGGGTGGGCGTGGGTTCGCGGGCGGGCGAGGGCACGCGGAGCGGGGTTAGGCGAGGCGGGAAGGGAAGTGAAGTGAAGGGGGCGGGGTGCGCGGGGAGGCCGGGCCGGGCCGGGCCGAGCCGAGCGGTCGAGGAATCGGCCGCGTTCGCGACCTTGGCCTAATTCAGGTCGGCGCGGCGCGGCGAGTGCCGCGGCGCAGCGCAGCCATCGACTCGTCGCGGCGCGGCGCGGTGCAGAGCGCACCTCGCGCAGGGCCCCGCCCGCCCACTGGCCCCGCCCCTCTCGTGCGGTGTCACGCGTGCTGGCGGCGCGACGCAACGTGCCGTCGAGGACGCGCGCGCACGCATCTGCGGTGGCGGAGGAGAGGGCGTGACGATACGGGGGGAACGGATATCCTAACACGGGCGCTCTTCGGCGGAATGCGGCTTCGAGAACATCTCTATCGAAGCTCCGTTCTGGCACACAACCAAGGGGGCGTGGTCAAGGCAACACTCGCAGCCCAACCGAGAACGTCTTGAGGCACCGATTAAAAAACACATGCACGTAAATTGCACTAGTAATTGGTTTACGCAGTAAA
Source organism: Teleogryllus occipitalis (assembly GCA_011170035.1). NCBI lineage: Eukaryota > Metazoa > Arthropoda > Insecta > Orthoptera > Gryllidae > Teleogryllus > Teleogryllus occipitalis. The sequence continues at coordinate 155,725 of BLKR01002995.1, read as the reverse complement.
TATGAAGTTTATTTCCATCATACACTTTCTCACGTATCGAAAATAAATGCATTGCATGACGTGATGATGAACTGATCATTAGAAAGAATTTGTTTCAGCCACTACACTGTCTTCCGATACAATTATTTTCTGTCGAAATTGTCGAACCGGCTGAAATTCAGTTTTGTGACAGTTTTCTTCGCAACAGACTCAATATCTATTAGTGGAATACATGAATCCATTGGAACAGCTTAAAGAAAACCTTACGGCAATCTTTTACCCAAGAGGCTAGTGTAAGAAAGTGAACGTTATGTATAACCACGAACAAAATACCTTCATGCCCCTCGGCAATGAAGTAACACTTACTCACAGTCGATTAATTATGAACAAGGAAAGATAGTGATATCTTACTTTGAGCAGTTGACTCGTGCTAGACACATTTTAAAAAATACAGCTTGGAGTGTTTTCTAAATGCGAATTCATGGCGTATTTCCAATTGTAACGTCTGCAGCGCCAACGGTTCCGACTATGAACGTAGTTTCGTTCCTTCAAACAACGCTCATTTGTTGAACGTAGATTCGCTCCTTCCACACTCCTTCAAACAACTGTATCGAATCAGCAAACGGCGCAGAACATCGAAGCGAAGAATCAAATAAAAAAATAAACATTGATCTCATAAACTTCCTGCAGCCAAACAAAACTTTCCCGTTCCCACCGGAGAAAAACTGAACAAAAAGTTCTTACTCGTTGGAATGCAAGCGACGAATCGGTCGATACTAATGTTACCGATTCCGTACGCTACGCTAGCCATGATGCAGTGCTAAAACAGCTGATACAACTATAAGAACACAAACCATTTAACTTTCGACAATTACTTTTACGCAGATTAGTCAAGAACGCAATACAAACTTAACTCTGCATATATGGTGATTTGGGTACACAAATGAAGTGAGTCATAAGTTCGGATAAGAACACGTGAGGATCGGTACCCGAACTTATCGTTACAGCAGGGACGTTAAGTCTGCTTGCCACCATATAACAGGACATGCCTTAAGAAACGAAGTTTGGCAGAAAACCTCTCAGATGCTATTCTATTACAACTGTATTTCCTGAAAAGATCACGCCCTAAAGATTACGCAGATAAAACCAAAGCAAGTTTCCACCAGACCATTTTGAGTCAACAAATAGTCAGACTATCGTGCTTAAGAAAAATATTATTCCAATTGAAGCGAGAGACGTCTCCACGCTTTCAAACATACAACCACGTGCCACAGATACTGAGAAACTCGCAGCCAATCCCCGTGGGTCCTATGCAGTGGGGAATACCAGAACCGCCGTCTAAGTGCCTACGACCAAGACTTCTGTTAATAGACAGTACTTTACAAAAGGCATTTGGAAATCTACAAATTAATCGGGGGATGACTACATAGCCGGGCGTAGAACATATATCAAAATAACAGCAAACAAAATATTTTATGGCACCCACAAGAAATCGGTTCAACTCGATACGAGAAGTTTGAGAGAGAGTTGTGGCGCGAGAGGCCAAAGTGCACCCAGTACACCGAAATCCGGCCGGGCGGCCGATCCATGGACAGCATTCGAACCCGCCCCTCCGAACCAGCATGTCCACTCAGACCTCGTCCGCATCAACTTCCACCCCAAAAACACGTATGCGACCGGCGCGACGTCCCGGACGACGCCGCACCGCGCAGCAGACAGCGAGAGCGGGGTGAGGCACGCGCGTTTCCGGCGCCGCGCCGCGACAACCGGCCGGACACACGGTCACCGAGAGGCCTTCAAAACGCGGTCGATCGCTGCGGTGCGTCCGCCACTCGCGTTCGCTCCACTTTCGGAAGGCAGGCGGCGGCGGCGAACAACCCGCCCGCGTCTCGCGAGAGAAAGTCTCGAGGCTGCCGCCGCCGTCGCCACTTCTGCCGGCTACTCAGCAACGCATCTCCGCCGTTCGCTACTTGACCGGCCATCGCCGTTCCCGCCACCGCAGATGCTGCTGCTGGTGGTGCGGTGGAGGAGATGGGTCAATATCGGAGCGCGCGCGCTGCCGTGCACCTGCGCAAACACCTCTCGCGGATCGCGTCCCCGATTGTCGTCGTCGGCGCTCCGCTGCAAATCCTGGCGTGGCCGCCAGCGCCGCTTCGGTTTGCGGCGATAGGCATGCCCGTTCGCGTGTTTCGCATTCCACGCGGCCTACATCGCGGAAGGCAAACTGAACTCCTGTGCTGTGGCATTGCTAGTGGAAATTAATCATGCATTCATTTATTAAGCGACCTGCCCACTATTTAACATCCCCTATTAATTAATGAAATAACTGGATAAAATTCATAATTTAAATTTAATGCACATCGAAATATATGAATCCCTCCTTTTACTCTGAAAATCAATGTCACAAATTCCCGCCCACATGCAACACCTAAAAATGCTGGGTTACAAACGCTAATCTGAGCATAATGTTTTTCCAGCTTTTACTTAAACACTATTCACTATCACAGCGTTTCCTTTCACAAAAATTCCTGTTCACTTCGTAGTAATAAAAAACATGTTTAAGACTAAAGGATTCGTAAATGATTCAAGACGAAAATTTCCAAAGCCCTGAATGCATTTGGGCATTGTAACGGGCGTTTTCATTAACATCTGAAAATCATGAATGGAAAAAACTAGGTGATGTTAAAACAGCACATTCTTTCACACATTATTTACGACTACATAAAAGTCTAATACTAAATAATACTGCAAAAGTATCTAACTTCCCTGGAATTCGAGGTCTGGTTTTTAAGACTTAAGACGCTGTTCATGTTACCCAGACACCATCCTTACCGCTAAACTCACCCTTTCCGAAGGAAAAAAAAGTTTAATACTTGAATTTACAATAAAAGATCAGCAATATTAATTTACATTATTTCAATATCTAGTTTTAAAGAACAGATTTCATTTAGGAAAAAACCTCTACCACCAATGATGTAGTTTTGCGACGTTAAGATTTGTTTGTAATTTTCGAAAATGCAGAGTTGGCGGAAAATGAAACTTGCACCATTTTTTAAAGCTTGATTAGCTATATCCAAGGAAACATTAAAAAAATTAAGCAGCTTTTGTGAAAAACAAAAACTTAATTCATCTAAAAATAACGGGAAAATTACTAATTTTCTCATATATAACATCTCTTTCACCACCAATACTGTACTTTTGCAACATCATTTTTTTCCAGTCGTCGAAAATACAGTGTTCATTGTAAATGATACCTCCAACATTTCTGAACGTCTAATGCTATTTTCCCTTTAATACACAAGTACGTAGTAGAGGCGAGAAAGTAAAATGTACAATCTGCACCCAACTATTTAACAAGTCGCTGCATTCGCTTTTGCTCGTGTATTATCATTTCACATTACCAAAGAACACGCATAGAGGAACTGTTAATTTTCTTCAGAGCAATGATGAGAAGCTAGAAGGAGCCATCAAAAGCTAGAGGGGTCCACCCATTGCATTAATCTCAATGATATGAAATCTCAATTGTCTGTTATTCCACTGGAATAGAATAACTGGTAACTTCATTCACTTTAAAAGATGAACTATCGAAATCCACTTGGAAAGGAATACGACTTGGCTATCCTGTGTCGCAATGCTCTAATCACCGATTTGAAGTGCCTCTAGAACAGGATTAGGTGAAAATACAAACTATTACACCTGATATAAAGGTAAACACTATTTAAAACGCCAGAGTGGAACTAGTCAGAAGATTAGTTCAATAATTGACCACAAACCATAACAAGCTGTTTATCACTTCCCTTTTAAATGAAACGTGAGTTCACATCTATCACAGATCTTTCTTTGATGTAGCGATTACATGAGTGTGCGTGGGTGACTCGCACCGATATGCCACCAACGAGATAAAAATCAAATGAACATAAAACATTCTATCTTGGCTACTTATGTGATGTTCACATGGTTTAAGAAGAACAAAATATAATAATTTTACAACTATCAGCAATAATTCTTGTTTATTATCTTGAATACCATCTTCATTAACGGGCTTGGCATTAGTGACGTGTTGGCCAGAAATGGATAAAGTATAATGCGCCCAGTGAATCGATAATCGCTAGTCTCTCTATTCCGCCATTACGGTCTACTTCACAAACTCTATTAGATTACTTCTACTTTACACAGAATTAGTCAGCAAATGCAGTATGCCTATATCCAACAGTAAGCGATACAACATCAAGAACGGACAAAATGAATCGCAGTGCTTGAATTAATCATAGAAGTAATTTTGGACTGGATGTTTAGTTGACAGACCTACCAGATTACGTCAACTCTACATCCATTCTCAGCACATTTACGGTTAATGGTGTGTTATTTATTGAGAATACTTTATGAATGTGTAACATTAAAATAACACAATTTAATAATAATAAAATCGGACCGTCGACGTCGGATTAACGATAAAATTAAACATGAGCCTAATGGAAACCACTAACTTTGGGATAAATTCGTACTTTTGAGGTATAGTTTCCCTAAACTCCAAACCAAGGATACGTCCGTTAACAACCACTGCATCAATTCATGAAAATAAAGAACGGCGACGTTTTGTTCCTGCGCCGCTTAAAGAGCTAATCGCCGTAGCATGCCCGTCCGCCAGAAGGCGCCGCGCCGGTTGGGGCGCAGAGCCGGGAGGTCGTTCGCGGAGTCCAGAGCCAGGGAGCGCCGACGCCGCTGAGGGCACTGCCTTTAAAGGCGCGCGTGGCCCGGAGCAGCCAGAGACCGAATAGGGAGCGCTCCCATCCCGCGGGACGGGGCGGCGGCCGCGACACGCCGACAGCGCCATGGACCAATCACTCCCCCGCGCTCTCAATTCACAAACGACTTCAGGGCCGCTTCAGCTCCGCCATCTCTTCCTTTCATTTGCTTTTTGGACTTCCCGATGAGCCGCTTTCAATGAACACCACGTTTAATGTCACTCTGGACATCATTCTCTAGATGTGCTATTTAGTTACTGTTAAAACCTGAGATAGTATTAAGCTAGAACATTTTGAATATTAAATTAAGGCATTCCTCCCTAATTTCTTTGAGCAAACCAGTCAACTTCGGAAAGTACGCATAATTACAATTACAAATATGAAACTGATAAAATTCTCACACTATCCATTTAACGGCATAAATTCTCTTTATTATTTCACTTAAATAACGCGGTCGGTGCAGTGTATCAAAATGGTTAGCACCATAGTATGTCGACTCGGTGTCTCAAACCGAACAGTTGCGGATCTTGCTGCTGACATGAACACTTGATCCTTACAGTTCAGGTGGGCAGGGTAGGACGGGCGGGGTAGTCAACGGGCCTATGCATCACCAACTAAGAGGGTCCCTGACATTTTAAAAATAGTTAATACACGTAGTCGAAATGCATAAAAATGATTGATTGCGTCAACTCCTAAGGTTAATAGACTCGTAAGTGCATTGCATTTTTTTTATCGCGACAGGCGTATGATACTCCTATGCTGGGTGACGAGATCCGGCGCCGACCTATGTCGGCTTGGAGTTTTTTTCGCAACCAGGTATCTCCCACCTGCGGGGCACCAACCCACCCGAGACAAGCTCTAAGCTCCTGACAGGTCGCCCGACAAGAGTGGTAGGAGTATAGTGCATGTCAGTAAGGAGTGAGGATAGGGCAAGGAAGAGAAGAGAAAGTCCACGCACGGTGGCCCGTTTCTTAGAATACTGCTCCGGGTTTTAGCTTGGTGTTGATCGGATAAACCACGGATAAGAGAGGCCGGCAGCTACAATTCGCCTCCAGACTATGGCTAAACTCGGCCTATCTATGTTCCTAGTGTCGAAAATACTGCCACCGTTGAGACTCGAACCCTAGGACCTCCCGGTCAGAGGCAATGCCGTGACTTCAGTAGATGATCTGAGTCAGCTTGGCGGTGTGAACTTTGCTAACTTTTTCAACTTGAAATAATTAAATAATTGAAGGGTTTCTTACAAGAACCGAAGTAATCCAAATTCGAGATTTTTCAGAAGGCACCAAAACTTCATAGCGTAGACGAGCATAGTAATGAATTTATTTTCCCTCCTCTAATATCCTTCAATGTGTTTGACAGTTGGCGAAAGGATTTGACCCAGCAGATATCACCAGATGTAGGCAATAACTTGGTGAAATATATCAAATTATGGAATTTTAGACTTATTTGATATTATAAGAAACCCCACAATTTTACATATTTATGAAAAAAGATGCAATTCTGTTAAATTATTGGAGCCCTATTCACCCGGAGCTCCATGAACTTGCTTCGATTGCTTTTTGCATTAATTCACTCTGGTTTGTGGAGGACCTCACGTTTTGTTCACCGCACAACTGGAGGAGCCAGTGGCACATGTAATAGTATTCGACAGGTCGAGAAATGCGCGTAAATCGCAAATAATCGTTGTAGAATGGCAATATTCAGTTTATTTCGAAATCATATTTTGAAGTGTACAACAAGATGTTCACCAAAACTACATTTAAAAGTTGATGCGACACCTCTCTAACCGCGGTCAGGCTTTTTCTTTCTCTCCGATAGAAATGAAGCAACGATCCTATCACTATTCTAATTTGCTTCCCCAAGTTACAGTTCTTGCGTAAAACTGAAAAAAGAAATGAAAGAAATCTCGCTTCAACAGCACTGTCTTTGTAACTATCTCTTTAGTAAATTGTTTCTTATCGTCATGTCGCAGTTGTTAGGAGAGAGAAATATTATACAAACTGGTGGCAGGAATAAAGGTTTCATTCAGGGACACAATGCTTCGAGTTTACGTATTTAGTCACATGTTCGCGGCAGCGTGGACATTGGCGAGAAAGAAAGCGTAGCGATCGTCGGTCTATTTAGCAAACGCATTTATGTTACATTTATAAACGCTGAATGTAATGTATACTGAAAAAGTTGGATTCCCACTTTTAGCTTCGTGGCGAAGAACATGCCACTCAAGCCCCCCCCCCCCCAACTCATATTTGATGACTCTGGGCGCTCGGTACTCTGGCACGCTTGCTGATCGAGCTTTTGAATAGAATTGCTCCAGCATCTTACTTTTTCAAAAATTATGAAATCTCATACTAACGGAACATCAAGGGATTAAAAATGAAAAACGAGGGGAACATTAATTTTTAATTTGGGTTCATACAAAATACTGATTAATATTATTTGAACACTCGAGCAAAAATTAATTCAGTAATGCCAAGTGTATGATGCTTCCAAGGATTACTCTCCCCTCGTTTCAAGATTTCAAACTCTCAATCATATCCTGCAACAATTTTCGTAAAAATTATGTTTGGCTAATAAAGTAACAAATGTGCAACATGTAGAAAATCTGGAAAACATTTTTTTTTTTTTTTTTACTTTTATATTAAGACTATAATTTTGTACTTGTATTTTTGAATTTTTGCGCGTGATTACTGTATTTTGAACATTTGTCGTTTCCCACATTTTTTGAATGCGTTAGTTGAGATTAAATTTAATTTTTCAGTAAAAATTTCTAAACATCAAATTATAATCTTTGTTACTTTATTTGAAATTATTTGAAAAACCATTCGATTTTACGAGGTTTTCAGGACTTCTTATGTTTTATGCGTTTTTTGTTTTGTTTTTTAAAACCTGGGTGGGTTTTTTGGACGAGTGAAAATTTAGACAACACTTCATTCTATTGTTGGACCAGGGACAAATCTCTTCTTTGGCAAACTACCTCTTCTGCAGTGGCTCAATACTCTACAGCATTCGGTCAAGGACGGTTGCAGTTTCGGTTCCGCTCGAGATTAAAACTAGAGATACATTTGGCAATAGCTCAAACAAATTTAAATTCCGAGCAGTAATCTCGTCATTATTACTCCAAGACTTCGTCTCCATTTCATTTCCTCCTGCACTCGCTGTTTCAACGACTACATATCCTAACCTCATAACGTTCGTTGACCCAACTTCGATGCCTGCCGCGACAATCCCCTGCCAGAAAACGACCGACAGTTTCTGCGGATTCGTTTTGTTGCCGAGTCTACGACCTCGAGCTCTATTTTCAAGATATCTATTCGCAAAAGCTTTTACATAGTTTATCTCCTCGGCACGGTGACAGATATATAATCTCGTAATGTCGTGAATTCCAAATGTTTTTCCTGGCAACAGCCGCTCTCGTATTCCTTCGGCCACGCTCCGATATAAATTCAGGAGAAAAGTATATTATACGTACACTTAGCACTACTAAAATGACACGTTAAAGTAAAAAATGTAATATTTACAACGCAATGGTAAGGAAAATTCTAAAACTACCTTTACTACACATATTTCTCAAAATAAAGCGCGTTATTTCGATAGAACTAAAAACGAAAAAATAGACACTAGTCTCAATACCCAACTCTGAGAATCGCTATTACATCTAACAATTCCTGAAGGTATGAGAAAAATTGCACACAATACAGTGGAATGGTGAAAATCCACTTGGTATCCAGGTAACCTACATTTAACGAAACTGATTCTGACGTGTTTGTCGTCCTTGGCCGATTCCTGCGATAAGACACGACGTCTGTTGCTTGATCTACCATGTCGAGCGACCTCCGAGTCGAAGACACCCAACCAGAACAAGACAGGCGCAGGAAGTAAACGATTCGAGAAGAGCCTTACTCTGACGCAATCTTGTGAGAAGCTCGGCAGCAACGTCTATTCCGCGGTTTAGCATTGCTAAGGGGCATGCAAATTGGGAAAAATCTAAAATCCCTACCCTCACCTGGGAAATTCACATCTTTCTTGGATTCAAAAACTGGATTGCGGAAAGTAATGGAGGCAAGTTCTTCGAGAATGCGTACTGGGGGGGGGGTATCTTCACAACGTGTTTTAATACAATATCAAATAAAAATATTAAAAACTGTTCGGTTTAACAATCAGCGCTGAACTCTAGTAAATTTATTTTTCTTAACACTTATAAGAGAGCAACAAAGTCCAAAGCCACAGCTCTAAAATCGTTCAAACACGATCGCGCATTCCTTTGGGTGGGAGAAGGACACGCCCCCTTCGCCATTGCAAGTATTCTTTATCCAAAAGCAAACGGTCCCTCCATCTTTCCTCGCTTACTAGTTGATCGGAGAGAAGAGACCAACAATTTTTTTCGAAGTGAGGATGGTTGTGGCTTTACGTATGAACATTTCAACAAAAGAGTATTCAGCAGTTAAGTGATAGCAACATTATTCTGTATCATTTCGCGAAACCTGGAAACAAAATTTTAAAATCTGTTCATTTCAACGAAATTTGAAGGCCTCTTCTCATTAGTACGGTCTTTTTTGACAGCAAAAGCAAGACTGTATTAAAAGATTAAAAAAAAAAAAAAAAAAAAGACTCGACCATCCGTTGACCGACCGCACAAAATTACGGGGATTTTTTTTTAATTTCTGAAGGTGTTTAGTCCCTTAGCTAGTACCTGCCAAAGAAAATCGCGAGGCAGAGCATCACAGTCGCCAGCGAGCGGAGAGCATGTTCCGCTCCCGCCGGCAGAGACTTTCGAGCGGCTGCGACGAGTCCCTGTTGCCGTTCCACGGACCCCACCGTCACAATAGCCCCGCGTGCCTCCGCTCCTTCTTCTCCTCCCCCGCCCGCCCAGCCCGCGGGGCCTCCACCGCACTATCCGTTCTGCCGAGGATGGGGCGGGGTGGGGCGGGGCGCACTTTCTTTGCCGCTCTCCGGTGCCAGCCGCGCCGCGCCGTGCGGAGTCTGCGGCGGCCGAGCGCGCGCGCGAGCCGTACAGTTAGGTGACCAACTTTTTGGAAGCGTGGCCGGTGGCCGGCAGGAGAGGTGAGGCGGAGCGAGAGGAGCCGCAACGCCCGCCCTTCGCAACCGCGCGGGTGGCATCCGCGAGCGTCCGTCCGCTGCCTGCCATCCCACGCCCACTTACGCGCCCGGCGCTCGCTGTCGCGCAGGAGAGGGGTTGCCAGCACAATGGTACCGGTCGCAACTAGGGCGAGATCGTGGCATTGGCTTTTAAGGCTCAGGGGATTAAGACTCGAGACGCTGAAGCTCACGGGCCTCTGTCACTTGAGAGATGGGAAGTCTGCACGAAAAGAAACAAAAGGTCGAAAAAGCCTGCAAAACAAAAATTCTAAATATTTAAAACAGACCAGTTGAAGAAAGTCATTGAGTTATTTTTGATGAGAACGTCTTCAGAGTTCGGTGACCTTCCTGCCCTCATCTATTAAGTTTGTGGCGAAAATCTTGTTTTTATCTTCAAATACTTTAAAAGATCTTGAGACATTATTACCACAACATCTACTCACAATAGTATAATCGAGAACTGCACATTCTTGCCTCTTTTTTTTATCTCCGATGAATGCCACACAATCAATAGGTATTTTCGATTGATATGACACACATCTGAAAAGACGCAAATTCCATATAAGGCGGCAGGTAGCGGCAGCTAAAGTTATGTCAAACATTATCTCCTTTAGTTGAATGATACTTTAGAAATAGATTCAGCGCCGCAAACAGCAGCATATTAGTTATAAGTCAATGTAAACATGAACATAACCTAAAATATGAAAACTGTTACAGAATATGTTTAAGGCACGAATATTCCGCGTTGTGAATAACTACAACTACTTTTCTTATTAGGAGTAATAATGCTTACTTTCATTGAGAGTATCCATACTTCGACTACGATTCCAACTCCAAAATACTGCTACAAGAAAAAAATATTCTGTACTATCAGGCGTAAGGCACTCGCGCCTTACAACTTGCTTACAGAAGTGCCAACTTTCAGTACCTTGTACGTAAAACCAGGACAACCAACTTGAGTAATAATAGCGAATCATGATGCTTTGATTATATTAGAATACTTATATTCATGTTAATTTGTGATATGTTACAACTTATTTTTCGACTTTTGGCCAAGAATTAGTCCATTTTATCCCAATGTGCGGTGTGGCGTATGCTGAATATGGAATGGAACTAAGAATTGGCGAAATCGTATTTGTTTATTAAAATAAAACAACCCTCTGGTTTTTTATCCCTTATCGTCCTCGCCACTAAAACGCTCTCTTCCAATGGGACGATTCGTTTTCTATTTCCAATGCATGGTAAAATCAAAATGTTTGGCGCATAACATGAATTGAGATGATTCTGTTCCCTTTAAATTCAGCTTTCGGGTCAATGACCCCCATCTCGATCAGGTTTTTTGTCCAGTTTCCCTGATCCATTGAGCAAATGCTGAGATGGCCCCTTGTTTTGCTTCTGGACATAAATGTAACTTCATTTTCTGTGCACGTCTTCTAGAATTCAGTGGGAAATATAATTATTCAAATTATCGTTTCCACGTTGTCGCGGCAGGAAGTAATAAGAGTCAAAATTTATTGCTTATTTATCCTTGAAAATAGATTTTATTACATGGGAGTTTTTTGGTTTTTTTCTCCCTTTCAAAATTCAAAATTTAAGTAGTATATGACTTAGTGTAGGGATCACAGAATTTTGAAAATGTGCACACAATTCACTTTTCCCCATAGCACGTCATACGCAGTTTTTAACTGTTTTTTTTGACGTAAAATAAATAAATTACATATTCTATTATGAGTGAGATTTATACAATACGAGAGGCGAAGCCGATAGGCCTAGACCCGAGCCTAGTCGCGTGAGCGAAGGTCGTAAAGCCTTTGCGAGCGCAGTATTCGATCCGACGGATAGTGACGCGCGTTAGAGAGTCGCGGACCACTTAGAGCTAAATGTTAAGTAGCGTTAGTTACAAACTTGCGGGTATCTCGAAAACTAGTACATTCAAACGAGAAGTTTCGACAGTGTCCTGACGATTTCATGTGCACTTAGGCCCGGTTTCACCAACATACACCTAACGTGACGTTAGTAAACGAGTCGTTAAAATTAACGTTAAGATTTGTTCCGTTTCACCAACGCTTCCGCGGCTTCAGTTAGCTAATCGCCAGTTAACTTTAATGGGTGAACAAAATGCGTAAGTATTTGTTTTTAGAAGGCCGTGAACTGGAAACTCTGTGGTATGTTTACTTTGCTTACAGAGAATAAAGCAAGTCTAGCCAAAGCGCAGCTAACTCTATGGACGGTTAGCCGTAGATTTGCTGGCTCCAATATAGTCACCCATAACCTGCTGGTAGCTGCCAGTTGCAATATAACGTAGAGTCATAAGTAACTGATTAATTGGTGCGATTGACGCATTCCTGGAAATGAACATAAATTGAAACAAATTTCTAATAATGAGTTCTTATTTTTTAATTAATAATGAACTTAATATTATGTAATTAATTCATATCACACTTTGAACTTAATGATTTTGTGATTTAGTTTCTTAAGTTTTTGGAATGTCTTGGGTCTGAAGAAAACTGTACCCTATCTTATGATAAGAATGAATAGTGACACAATTTCATTTATAATGTACATAATGAACGAAACCATTCATAACCAAATTCGCATTCATAAGGTTATATAATAAGATAGTTTTCAATGTGCATGCAAAACTTACTTATAAGGTTTGGTTGTGATAAATGTTATGTAACTTTACATGTAATATTTTCGGACCTGTTTGATGAAAACTCCAGATCCTGCTCAATTAAATTCCAGGATTTCTAGTGTCGATTGTTTGGTACCACTGAATCTGGTTGAAAAGTCCCTGAATACACGCGGGCGCACAGTCATTTCCAGTCTTTATAAAATATCGTCGTCTTCCAATACATATTGCAGAGCTTTCTCCATTTTTCTCTGCTGTGTGTTCGAACGCTGCGCCGCAATCAGCTTAAACATGCGTAAAGTGCTGCTAACGGAGCTGAGATCGTGCGTTAACTTTAACGAAAAGTTAACTAGCATTAAAGTTTGGTGAAACACGTATTTTCTCTAACGGCCCGTAAAATCCCCTAACTTCTAGTTAGCGTGCTAACAGGCATTGATGAAACCGGCCCTTAGATTTCTAAGCCGAAACCTAGATGAGTATTAAAGGGATCAAGACTTTGCTAAAGATAATCATCTTCCGAACGATTCATTGTGGACTAACGGGGTGGGTACCGACACTTGTGGACAAACTGATAGGGTGAGCCCATTGCACATGTAGCCCGGCGCTTGTGGTAAAAAAATCCCTTATTTCGGAGCGCGATGTAATTCCAAGAGAAAATGCATATCAGGTGTAACGGCATATCAAATCAAATATTTACAAAATAAATGAGACCACGGTTACAACAATCTACTGTAAAGCAATTAAAAAAGTCCCTTACCATTAAATTTCCCAACAAAATACGTGCGTAGCTTTCCGTTTAGATATAATTAAAGCATTCATTTATTTTATTTTTCGCAACACAATCTTCGTATCCTCTTTACCCATTCTCCATGTATTTTTTTCTTCCATTAAATAAAAAATTGATCATCGTTCTCCATAAGAAATCATTATCAAAAATTAAAACGTATTCAACAAACTAACATCTATTTAAGCAGACTTTATAAGATACTTCATGAAACAAGAAATAGAACATTAGTATCAGGTTTATATTAACCATCAAACTTCAGAACATCTCCAATTTTTCCTCACACAGAATTTTGAAACATATCTGAAGTTTAGACAAAGGCCATTTGCGAAATAGCATCCAGCAATATCCCTAATAGAACCAACTGGTCCCCATTTCCTGCTGTCAGTAAATTCACCGTATATTTCTTTTTTACTTATAATAACAAAAACTTAGCACCTGAATTTTTTACGTGTGTGCGGGGTGGAATTCTAATAATATTTTCGTAAAATCTTCGTATATAGAACTGCGCATAAGAAGAAAGTGCAGTTTCGACCTTCGAGAGAAACTTTATCAACTAAACAATTTCATAAGACGACAAAGCGACATTTCTGAATAAAAGGTGTAACAACGCCGATCGGTACACATTCACTCCTACACTAGCTTCACAATGCGCCACTACTGGTTATGGCAATTTATTACCTTGTGGGAATGCATCGCCGTAGATTAATATCTGCGGTTGCTACGCAAGGGTGTTGTGTCTAAAATAATAGTTTTGATAAAAACAGGTTTTAATTTTCTTTTAATCTATTTTAGTAAAATGTCGGCACTTGTGTAGTTATCGAACATCCCTTCAATTCAATGTATTTTCAGCCAAATGTGGACATAGCCTCCTTGATAGTACATGTAGGTGTTTTTTCTAGCTTACCCAAAATTCACAAACAATTAACTCAGTGTAAATGTCGCATAGGTCTTATTTAATATTTCAATATTATCGGGGGAGGGAGTCCGAAGTTAGGGCCGAGTTGGGGCTTTCAAAATAGAAGTAAGCCGTCTCTGTTCTTCGTAATATCTGCAGATTGTAATTTATAAAAAAAATTAAAACATTATTCTAATGATTACGGATTGGGAGCAGTGTATCTCAGTACATTAAGAAATAAATGCAGAAGTTTGATGCCGTCAGGGGCAAGTGTGTGGGGAGCTTCTATGATACATTAGGGACCGCAACAGTTGGCAGAGATCGACTGTATGACATTGTTTACAAGAATAGTTTAAGGGTAACATTTTCTCCGCTTTGTAACTCAACCATATCGCCAATTCATTTTCATGAAAGAAAATAATTAGCCCGTCAATAGAACTGACACTTGAGAAGAAAAAAACAACTAATTTGGAGCATTCAAACATGAAGGGTTTATAAGTTAATACGCAACCTCACCATGGAAACTTGTTCGGCTTTAAACCAACAGTCGTCATCCCAAGGACAAGTAATTACTCTTTAATTCAACAATTTGAAGTACTCAGCCAGGTGTGACAATACGCAGAACATTCACCACGCATTGCCTTCACTCGTTTTCGGTGCAAATTCTTGCAATTTTTCCCCTCGAGTTTTTTAAAACAAACATTTTTACGCGAAACCTTGCAACCGGAGCACGTGTATTAGTCATAAAAGCGCCTTCGCCGGCCTTTGAGAAGCCGGTTGGTTCGGTCGGCACCGGAAGCCTTCGGGAGCGACCTCGAACACGGCCGGCTGCGCCGTGCCGTGCCGTGCCGGGCGGAGGGCACTCGGAGGGTCGAATTCGGCACTTCCCGGATGCGGGATGCATTCGCACGTCCCTCCCCTTCCCACCACCATCCCGCGGTTAGTCAGTCGGCTAATTCCGAACGCTCGCGGGAGCCGCCGCTGCGAAAACAAGATATTTGCCCGAAATACTTTTTCAAAGTCCATTAGTCCGAGCTTACGGTAACACGCGCGGTGACGCTATGCCGGCTGCCGCGCACCAATGTCAGTTCCGCGGCCGATGCCAATGCGGTTTGAAAAACGGTAAAAATAAAGGAACTTTGCGAAGCATTGCTCGAGTGCAGCCGCAAAACACTCGCAGGCGACGAGAGCAAGTCTACATGTTTGGAGTTATTTAGATTTGATTAGCACATGTTGCGATTTTGAGACACGTCCAACTTTAGTTGTACAAAACCCAGCGATGTTTCATTTCAAGGAATGATATTACACATAACACATTGCTTCAAACCGATGTTTGCAATGCCCAGAAATTGACCTTTGAATTATTCTGACTTAACATAAACTAAAAATTTGAACACATCAAACTCGCACAACCTACCTTCAAAATCTGACAACTAAAACATTTCTTTCCACTATTTATTTCTGCAAACGGTATTTTTCTTTCTGGTGGTGTAAACAATTCGGTTAGTCAAATGTCTACACTAACATGTTTGTCCCTAATGTGCACCGAAGTAATTGTGGCAAATCAGATTATTCAAAGTCCAAAAAAATATTAACTTTTAGACTCACAATGGTCCAGACTTCACACTATTTTTAGGTTTCTGGGTCAAACAAAACCAGCTTCAGTAATGTGCCATGTGTTCTCCTAAAAGGAGGCCACTAAAGATGGAACCAAGTAAAGAGAAATTGAGCTCTATGGATACAGACTTGGTTCCAAACATTACAATGTACACACTCATTACTACTGAAGGCATCAATGAAATGATTTGAGAATTGCAATTACAAGATAATGAGCATTGTCATTAACAATATCACCTTAATTCTAATGGAATGACAATACTGAGTACTTATCTTATCAAAGGATAAACAAAAGTAGAGATAAAAAGTACTTACTTTGAAAACTTCAGAGAAGAATCCAGAACCTATCTTCTCACAAGTGAAATCATCCAAACGGTTTAATGCAGCTACAGCATGCCTCAATGCTTGACATGATGATCCTGTCATGCGACATTTATTGGTAGAAAGAGGGTTGTTATCTTCAATGTCTGTGTTACCCATTACTGGTGGTGTTGTTTGAGGCAGAGGAGATGACACTGGGGTGATAAGGTCTTCTTCACATATCCGAGATTGTTTGCCATCACTAACTTGATTTTCACAATATCCACTATCACTGCCCCCTCTTCCACTTGATTTACCTAACATGGTTGTAAGGTACAAGTTTACATGAATTTATAATAAACATTTAGGTTATAAACTGACACATTTCCAACACAACCAAGTTAAGTGCGATACGAAGTAAACTTTCCGGAGTCCTCATTATTGCATGAATTCACTGCAGAATAATTTGGGTAAGTGTCAAACAGTTAACTTGACATTTCTCAACTCATGTCCCGGACGCAGAAATTGGCAAGATCTGCGCCATGAGTGGACAATCAGTCCGAAGATATACGACGGCACCAAGAGAGAATGTGATTAATATCCATATAAGCAGACGTAAACAGTGCCTAGTCACATCCAATTAATTGGAGTTAAGTTGGCTTGGACGAAAATGGTTCCTTGCAGTGTCATTGATGAGGGTTTTCACTCAAAATGTAACACAAAATGCGTAGAACCGAACATTCACTGAATTTAAATAACAGCTGCCGAATTGATACCACTATTAAGACTGCAACAATCCAAGACTAGTAGTCGTCACCATATCCAAAGGTAAACTGGAGTAACTTTCACGAGACACACTCTCCAGCCGCCATTATCATGCAGCAGCGACATCTGGCAGTACAAGTAGAAAGCACATGATGTGACGTCAGCATTCCCAGAGGTCTCGCGCCTCCCATCTACCAAACTTTCAAATCATCGCGGTATGAGTATTGATGATTTGAAATAATGAAACTTCATTTTGGGCAAATGAAAGATCAGAAAAAATGTAATACATGTATACTTAAGAATATAATACATTTTTAAGTACTGAAAGCAATATCATTAATAAAAATGGTTAAAACAATGGTATGTTCCCGGAGAAAAAGAAAGTGAGGGCTTCTTTTCTCACGAACTAACAAAGTAATGGGAATACCCACAAAACAATACCATCACGGCTTCTCATGAGACTGTTTTACTACTCAAATTGTTTCACTATCTTTTCATTATATCACTACTACCTATGAGAGCTTTTGCTTTGTTTGTGCAAATATTTAAGAATGTGAGGAAAAAGTAGAATTATTGATATGATAAAAACAATATATTCATAATTTGATGAAATAATTATATAATTTGAAGTATGATCTGGGTGAGTTCGGGCCAGATTAATGTTTTATGGGGCCAATAACCTTGGCAGATTAATATCTTAATGCCAAATTAATATCTTATGGGCCCGATAACCGATAACCTTGGCTGTAGGAAAATTTAATATTAAAATATTTTTTTCTTAATGCGAACTAAAATAAAAATTTTGTTTAAAAATTATTAGAGGGATTACCCAGCCAGAAGCCAATGCATGTGCTTAGTCTACTTATGCACCAATCCACCCCTGGCTGAGTTTTAATAAAAGTACACAATATTAACTAAAAATTATTTATATTCAACACAGAACAACAATTTAATACAGTACATGTAATTTTATTCAATAATAATTTGATAACTTTGAATCTACCTTAAACAAATTTTTAAATTTCAAGATAAGCAAAGTTCATTTCTTTATCAAATTCACATATTTGCTAGGATCAAAATCATCAACAATTTCTTCTTCAATTTTAACTTTCTCAATTGGCTTTCTTGCTTCTATGCGAGCTTTACGTTGTTCTTCAGATAAAGTAGAAAGGTCTAAAGGCAGCTGCAAGTAAAATTATTTTGGATGATTTCATAAATAATACAAGAAAAAAATTTAAAATGTGTGTCAAAAGTATACTTACTCTAATAATTTTTCTTGGTTCAGAATATCTGATATTGATAGTAGAACCATCTGGACGAACAACAACAGTTGGATACATTCTGGCATATACTTTTCGATGAATTTTACAGATGCTAGCAGTATTGCTATTTAAATTTCGAGAAATTGGTGCAAAACTCAATCCCTGAATTTGAAGGCATCTTAGCACCCACAATCTATAAAATAAAGATTACATAATGAACAGACCTTTATTAATATTAAAATCCTACTTCACACAAAACATCTTATAATCTTAAACAGTTATTAAAACATATTCTATAATTCATCAGCTGTTATAAGAGTAATTTTCTTCAAATAATAATGAGAATAATTTATACTAAATGTCCACTTTAATATACAGTAATATATAAGGATCCCTTGGGTCATGCAAAATAATGTGCTGGCAAATATTATAACAAAATCAATAATCTTGTAGAATATTTATTTACCCCTTTAATCTCACCTATGCATGGTTGTTCCTATTATCGACAGGTAAATTACAAAAGGTGTACTATATTCACTTGAAGTAACATAACCTCCATCATAACCGACCAGATTAAGAAAACGAGAGTTCTTGCAAGTATCGATATGACGCAAAGCATCGTATCGAAACGACTGTGTTGTACAGCATTCAACTGTTTATTGTTTACTCCGATTTAAATGTACAGCGAATTGATTAATGATAAAAAATGAGAAAGTGCAGAATGTGCATAATTCTATTCTCTTTTTGAGAGAGATAAAATGGAGGAAGTGAAAATGTTACACTTTCCCTGTTTAATCACTTTTCTGATTGTCTCTCCTATCGTGTTTACAACCGTACCGTGAGTTTCACTTGTTCATTTAGTTCTTTTTATTCCGTGCTGAACTTGAAGATTATATATTAAATCATTATATAAGTTGGATTATATCATTCATTGATTTTGATTTATTTGTTGACAGTTGGTTGAGTGTCAACTTGACACCTGACATTGGTTGATACGTTCTCCCAGCCCATTCTCTCCAGGATTTCTTCCGCCTAAATCGTGGTGCCAATGAGTATCAAAAGAGTATTATTTGTTATAACCTTTTATGAGCTTAACTTAAATTCATGATTTGCTTTGGTTTTTTTTTCTGCAAAGGACATTTGTGAGTGTACACGGCGTAGTAGTACGTATCAAGCGTTGAATGTCGAGTGTTGTCAGCTCTTTTATGTACACATACCTAAAGATGTGTTCGTTTCCATCGTATTCGTGAATTAACAATTCTAATTATATTATTGCATTAGTGATTTAATTAATTGCATTAGTGATTTATTTGGGCAGATTCTTATTAAATGACCATAAAGGTAGTTCATTAAATGAATGATAATTTTTATTTTTTTTGTGAAATGTTGTGTTCGTTCTGATGGGGCTAACCAAGAATTTAGATTAAACAAAAAAAAAAAAACTCGTGTGTAACTTCCAATGTTTCTTGTAGTTGACCTCATTTCAGTGTGTAATAAAGTTGATTTAGATTAATTATGTCAGGAAATAATATTTTTAAAGATTGTTTTATACACATTATTCCAAAATGCATAGGACCCAAGAGGTATCAGTTATTCAAGAATCAGATCACAAAAAATGGAGGAAGTTTGTGTGGTAAAAGAGAATGTGAATCGGCTTTGACTCATGTAGTGTATGATGAGGGATTATCACAGGATGATCCAGAAATTAAGTATTTTCTAGAATTAGGCAAGTCTGTCAAAATTGTGGGTACAAGGTGGTTAAGTGAATGCATTAAAAATCAAAAGTTGGTTCCCATAAACGAATTTCAGCTGTTGATATCCCCAAAACAAGAAATCAGGCCAACAGATAAAGGAAATGAATTAGGAACACATACAGACTCTCCTCCCAAAAAGGCCAAAGTTGAGTTTGAAATTGAAAATCAGTCCATGCATACTGAGAAATTGTTAAATTCAGAACTTACTGCAGAATTGAGTAAATTGGCAAAATCTTATCGAAGCCTGGGTGATGTGTATCGATCCAGAAACTATACTAGTGCTGTTTCAATAATTCAGAAATATCCAAAAGAAATCAAGTCTTATGAAGAAGCGCTATCTATTAAAGGCATTAGTGAACGAATGGCTACAAAAATTGGAGAAATTATAGAAACAGGAGGGTTGAGAAAAACTGCTGAGTTGATGGACAGTGAAAAAATGAAAGTAGTGGAACTATTTACCCAAATTTGGGGTGTGGGGCCAGCAACTGCTGATAATTGGTTTCGGCAAGGTCATCGAACGTTAGATGATGTGAAAAACAAGTGCAGTTTAAATAGAATGCAGCAAATTGGTGTTAAATATTTTGATGATTTTCAGAAGCCAATACCCAGACATGAAGTGGAAGAAATTTGTGCAAAAGTGACAGAAGCAGCTCAGTCAATTGATTCCAGAATCAAAACTGAAATTTGCGGTTCTTATCGAAGAGGAAAATTACTATGTGGTGATGTTGATATTGTTGTTTTTGAACACAGTGAAGAGCACTCACATTTAATGGAAAAACTTCTCAATATTCTAACCAGTAGTAAATTTGTTAGTGATGAATTTGCTTCTCTTGAAGCATCAAGGCATCATAAGTTTTTGGGTATTTGCAAAATGCCTGGGCAAGACAGTGTATTTCGGAGATTAGATATATTCATTGCTCCATTTAAGGAATACGCTCCAGCAATGATACATTACACAGGATCTGCAACTTTTAATGTTGCGATGAGGCAGTATGCTATAAAGAAAGGTATGCATCTCTCTGAAAATGGTTTGTATGATCAAGTTGTTAGAAATAGTAATTCAGTTGTTACGGGAGATCCACTTCCGACTCCTACTGAAGAATCAGTATTTAATCTTTTAGGAGTGCCTTATAGAAAACCAGATGATAGGGAAAATCTTTCTGTTAAAGAATTAGGAGATTAAAAAAGGATTGAAGAGGACTGTTTTTCTTAATAAGAGACTGGTTTAGTCTTTGTTGCCTTAATTGAAAATTATATAATGGGCAAAGCCAAAACCAGCTTTTTCTTTCTACATCTCATAGTGTATCATATCCAGGGTTTATTTTGTAGAAAATTAAATTTTGAGAATATTGTATGTAAGATAATGCAATTTGGAATAAGAACTGTGTGCGCTAAATAGAAATATAAACATTTTGTTTTGAATAATTATTGATTACATGCTCTTTTGTATTACTAAGTGTTTGTAAATAGTGTGATATCAGTAATAATAATTAAGATGCTCTGACGTTAAATTTCATTTTGTGTAGATAGCTGCAGAGAACAACGAGAAATACTGAATTTATTAGTATTTATTAGTACAATGAAGTATTACTGAATTTAAGTAGTATTTATTAGTTTTTTGCGAAAAATGCAAGAATGAATTTTGACTAATTTTAATGTCCTTCAAAAATTAATGATATATTAGTATTAATTAATGTTTTTAATATTTCGATCTTATTTGTAGAAATTTATGTGCCCATTTTGAGCTTGCATTTTCAGAACAAAATTATATCAGGAAACTTGGCTGACAATTCAGCTAAGGTTTGAGATAAAACCTTTTTTGTATAATTTATGACATTACTTGAATATTATATTTTGAACAGGAATATCAAGGAAAATGGATTATTTTATTTTGTATAATAATTTTTTTTTAAATTTGTATATAGGAATTTTATTCAAATGGTTCTGAAATGAATTAAAATTTGTTACAATACCTATTTTAAAATGTAAATCACTGTAAATGAAATTTATATTGATAGACTGTGATTTAAAATATATTAAAGATAAAGAAATATATTTTTCTCTTCAATGATTATGCTATGATTCTTAAAGCATTTTGATTTGTGTTGGTTTGTTTCTCCTTTCTCTGATTTGTGTCTGAAGCACTCTGGATGTGGCTGCTGTCAGTTTCCAATGCTTAGAGGAATTGGAACAGCTTTGACAAGGTGGAAATTTGAACACATTAATATATTATGTGGGCATCTTACACACTGAAAATGAGGAAAGTTGTTATATAAATATGCATGTTGTTGCATTATATATGAATGGGAAAATGTAACGAATGGAATTATCCCTAGGTGGATGTGCATAAAAAGGATCCAAAATATATGATTTTTGTGTATGATGTATTTTATTAATCAGTATGCGAATGAATCAAAAAGCACTTAGAAGAAAATTGTATGGGCTTTTAAAAATGTTGAATTCACTTTTGTTAATTTCCATTTTTGAGATGTTCATGAAAAACTGAATGATTGCACACTTAAATTTATGTGGTAGGAAAGGAGACAGGGTAGTTAATAAAATCTCATGCAGTAACTTTTTCTTGTTTTGAAGATCGTATGTACAAAAACTGCATTAAGATATAACTGTTGATTCATGTGAAAAATCAAACAAACATAATTCTTTATAGAAGAGAAAATAATAATTTGAAAAAAGTACCTAAGTTATGCTCACAACACTACCTTTCAGTGGAAACTGGATCAAAATTGGTTTAGCTGTTCCAGAGATTACATCCAGACTAACAGATAGGCAAAAATTGTAAAAACAGTATAACAAGTTTTTTGTACCATGTAAATGACCATATGCCATTATAAAGAGGCAGTTATTCTGAAATCACAGTTAGACACTCCAATTTTATGTATATAAATGAAAGGACTTCAAAGTGTCTTTCTTCCTTTGTATCTAGACTTATAGTGTTCATTAATGAAATGATCAATGATATTTAACCCAAACCAACTTCACAAATATCATAATTAATAAAATCAAGTTGGCTTGCACATTGAAATAATGGATCCTATCAATGTATTCAAATAATCTACTTATATTTTGTAAATCTCAAGTAACCAGAAAAAGATTTTTTATTTTTCAAATATTTTAAATTTTATATCAGTTATATGTTGGTGATAGGCCTTGGAGGACTCTTTGTTTGGAAGAATGTTCCATCGATGTCCATTTTACCGAGTGTTAGGCCAAAGGTCTATTGGTTCAGTTCAGTTATCAAAATTATGGAGAAAACAAACATTTCTAATCAAATCTGAATATTTCTTAGAAAGGAGAAAAAAATATGGCAAACTATGTAACAGTGAGGAATTGTGCAAAATGAAAGCTATCGTAAAACACCTAAGTGTTTTCTATTGTGAAAAAAGTTATCAGTATGAAGAGAGGAAAAAAGCTGTGTTTCGCTAACAAGTCTCAACTGTATTAGAGAAAAAGATAATGAATGCAGTTATAATTTTAAAACTATGAGAAAATGGCAAGGGGAAAGGGACTATTCAGTTTGGACACCCCTCTAAATAAATTGTATCAAGAAATTCAATAGTACTTCAAATGAACCAGTTGATATGCTGTCTGCTCAGACTAGTTAAGAAAACTTTATGGTATTATGTGATAAATTGTCTTTAAAACAGGCCAGTAAAATTATAAAAATGTTGGGTTTTAGGGGAGAGGGGGCATGCCACCTCCCTGTGGATCCTTTGTTAGTAATAGAAATATGAAATACATACAGTATTATAACCTCTAATTATCTGGAGAATGAAGCTTTAAAGCTAAAAGAGAAAATATTGTTATTTTACACTTTAATAAATTTTAAATTAAAGGTGCAAGAACTGCTGTGAAATAAATACAAATTTGGTAATATCAATAGATTAAATAACTTTAAAGAAACAGTATAGATTTATCTATGTTCATTCTGTGAAAATGTTGAATTATGAATAGCAATTAGTTTTTTTTAACATTTGAATATTGTAAAATTTTCTTGATACAGAATAAAATATAAGAAAACATATTATGAAAGAAACCATTTTAAGAAAAAAAGATAAAAGAAATATTCACTTGGAATTACATACCAACTAAATGAAAATCAAAAACTGCATGAGGAGAAGAATGAGATAGATATTTAAGAGGGGAGACAAAATATTAAGATAGAACAAAATGGTACATTATTCTTAGATTTTGTTCCGAAGGGTTTTTCATACTGAGAAGATACATAAAGAAAACATATTGTATTTATCTGAATATTAGTCGACTCAGAAGACAACACCCTAATTTTGAAGAGGCCTCCTGAGAATATTTTCAATTTTTAACAAATTATTCCTATTTAGTCAAAATAAAATTGCAAATTGTCCAGTTGACTAAAATTGCCTTGTAGATGAAAATGTTCAGGCTTACTTCCTGAGCTATCACTACTTTTGTGTTACTTAAAAATCGTCATAATCATGAGTTTTGTCACTAGTCTTAATATATACAATTGTTTCTTTCTTTTTGGACCGCCCCCTGTATTGCAGTCTTCTCTGACTTTTCAGACTCCTCTGAATTTGCATTCTGACGCCACGTATGTACACTTCCTTCTGTACCACCCGATTTTTTCTTGACCCGCTCTTGTTCGTGGCTTTAGATTCTTGATCAGTTCTTTGACATTCATTTACAAAATATTCTTGAAAATCACATCGTTTAATGTTCGTGTGATCGAGGTTTGAACTGCGAACTCGTACATCTCCCTCAGTTTCGTGGGTAAGGAAGACGCGTCTTCGCATCGTATTGGAATCTCAACATTTACAAGTTTATTTATTTTTACATTATTTATATATTTATTTATTTTACGTCGAAAACAGTTAAAAATTGTGGGTGATGTGCTACGTGGAGAAGTGCATTCTGTGCACGTTTTAATAATTCAGTGATCCTTACTCCAAGCCATATACTTCTTGAATTTTGAGTACAGAAAGAAATGAGCGTTTTTTGCAAGGATTGTTAACAATAAAACTCGCTCCAATATTCAAGGGTAAATCAGCTATAAATTTGGGCTCTTATCCCTCATCATGTCCTTCGTGAAGGAATAAAACTTGCCGCGACAACATGGAGAACGATAATTTGAATAACTATATTTCCTACTGAATTCTGGAAGAAGTGCACAGATAATGAAGTTACATTTATGTCCAGAAGTAAAACAAGGGGCCATCTCAGTATTTGTTCAATGGATCAGGGAAACTGGACGAAAAACCTGATCGAGGTTTGGTGACATGGAAAGGCGATGTAAAAACATAAATCGTCACGGACAAAGCGTATTCTACAAACCTATCTTTTTTAAACGAGATATTTAGGGGGGGGGAACTTGTCTCATATTTGGATAAACACAAGACTGTTCGGGGAGGAAACGTCGAAAATTGAAAAAATAAGCTTTTAAGACAATTTGAAGCATATTTTGTCTAATAAAATACTTGGATATTCTGAATGACTGAGCCGCAATAAGCATTCAAAAGTTGGTTGAAAAAATGTTTTCTAGGCCAAACTGCATTGCTGAAGCAAAGAAACACTCCAGAAACATGTTAAATGTTTATTATTTACAAAAGAAATGAAAATATTTGTTCAGAAAGAAAAAATAAAATAAATAAAAAAGCAGTCGAATTGTGTAAATTGGGTGTTTTTTTTATTTCTGTGTTAATTTTTCTTCTGCAATGCAAATTTTTGTCTAGAAAGTATTTTTTCAAACCAACTTTTGAGTGCTTATCGCGGCTTAGCCATTCAGAATGTTCAAGTAGTTTATTTGATAAAATATGCTTCAAATTGTCTTAAGATAATATTTTTCAATTTTCGACGTTTCCTCCCCGGAAACTGTATATGTGTATTACGTAATACATGAAAAGAAAACCTTGAATAGTAAACCATTGATCGTTTTTTAATCTCATTGCAACATGCACACGAGACTGTTGATGGCAAAGAAACTTTCTCTGACACTTATTTGGGGCTTCAACAAGTAAAATGGAATGTAAATCAATATTTCCACTGAAAATGATAAATATGATAGATACACCTCATTCGTGGCTTTTGTATGTCCTTCGTCTCTACAATGTAAATGCCCAGTATGTGAACCTAATCCGACACTGCATGGGAACTTGGCGTACAAAAATAAAAGTCTCCTTTTCTGGAGGCGGCTATACCACCAACGAACTGAAGTTTAAACGAGGAATTTTCCAGGGAGATAGTCTAAGTCCTTTATGGTTCTCCCTAGCTCTAAACCCTCTCAGCAGAATGTTAAGAGATTCGGGTATGGGATATGAAATCACCAAATTACCCCATATCCTCATTAATCATCAGTTCTACATGGACGATCTCAAGTTATACGCCAAAGATAAGAACCAGCTTTTCTCGCTGCTTGAACTTGTAAAGGCCTTCAGCGACTCTATTTGTATGGAGTTTGGCATTGATAAATGCGCTGCAGTGCACGTGAAAAGGGGGAAAATCCTTGATCCGGACAAACTCATCCTGATGTGTGGCACCAATATCCAAGAACTTGGGCAAGAGGATAATATAAATATTTAGGCGTGCATCAACTTTTGAGCACAAGTCAAGCAAAGATGAGGCATGATATTCAAAATAAAGTCTTGCAAAGAGTCGCAAAAATTTGTAAAAATCTTTTAAATAGAAAGAACCTCATGTCAGTTATCAACACTTGGGCAGTACCTGTGGCTGTCTATACATTTGGTGTTCTTCACTGGACAACAACTGCAGTGAAGGAGCTTAATCGAAAAGTTAGGACTACTCTTACCAAGTATCGCATGCACCATCCCAATAGTTCAGTGGCAAGACTGTACATACCTCGGAAAGAAGGAGGAGAGGTCTTCTGGATTCTGAGTCCCTTTGCGCGAAGCAAATCAACAATCTTCGCAAATACTTCCTTCAGAAAACGACGGTTGTGCATGAAGCAATTTGTGCCACAGATAAGAATTTTACTCCATTGAACCTCAGTGAAGCGGACTCTGTGAGTCTGTGTATCACCAAAGAAGATAGGCTGAGTGAATGGGCCCAGAAGCGTTTACATGGCAGGTTTCCTGCTGAGCTCAAAGGGAACGCTGTGAACATTGCATCGTCAGTCTCCTGGCTAACAAAATCTGGCCTCTTTGCTGAGACAGAAGGCTTCGTCATTTATATTCAGGATGAAGTAACCTCCACTCGCAATTACCAGAGGTATGTGATTGGGGATATGAGTGTAGAGGACCGCTGCCGACTTTGCAATCAACCCGGCGAAAGCCTCCAACACATAATGGGCGGGTGTTCTGCATTGGCACAAACAGAATATCTGAGTCGGCACAATGACGTTGCTGCGGTTGTCCATCAGGCCCTGGCAGCTAAGTCAGAGATGGTAGAGAAAGAGGTCTCATACTACAAGTTCAAGTCTGATTCAGTTCTGGATATGAAACTGTGGAAGCTCTTGTGGAATGTTGCAGTCACCACTGATCGCAGGGTCGAAGCCAATAGACCTGACATAATATGGGTCGACGAGTTTTCACGGAAAGGGATTATTGTCAACATAGCTATCCCTCTAGACCGAAATACAGCTGCTTCCATTGCCGAGAAGAAGCGAAAATATCAGGCCTTGGCTATTGAACTGAGCAACATGTGGCGGTTAGTATCTGTTGAAGTAGTTCCTGTGGTTATCTCTGCAAATAGACTGGTCTCTGAAGAACTAACTTCATCGTCTGCAAAGCTTGGCGTTAACAACTGGCACATTCATACAATGCAAAAGGCTGTTCTCCTGAGTACTGCACGCATCGTGAGGAAGTTTTTATTGATATAACATCACCTGACTTCACCGTCGAATCCTGACCGCAAGCGAAGCAGGCACCTTGGTTCTCTCAAGGTCCCAGTGTCGGCTGTATGGAAAAATTATTTGTAACGGTAAACGAACGAACCGATTTGATTTTTCTGTTTTGCTAACAAAATAGAAACTCATCCTACAACCCTACAGCTCTAGTGCCACTACATCAAACGGAATGCTCAACAAAACGTGCGCATAGTGAAGCTACATTTACGTCCAGAAGCAAATCAAGGAGCCATCTCAGCATTTGCTCAATGGATCAGGGAAATTGGACAAAAACCGGATCGAGATGGGGATCATTGACCCGGAAGCTGAAGTAAATTACTTGTTACAGGCATTTAAGTCTTTTTAAAAAATTATACAATACAAATGTAAACTAATTCATTATAGTATATCATTGTTTTGTTAAAGTAAACTTTATTTTTCTTTTTGACGATCAATATAGTCTCTAATTGTATAAAAACAGTTTTGCAGCAGAAAAGATTTTACTTTTAACTTAAATTGTTACCAATGTTAACTGTTTAATTTCATCTGGCAATGCGTTGTAAAGTGACGTACATGCATTGTATGTGGATTTCTTGTAGTGAGATGTGGATACTGACACTTGATGAACATGATTTCTACGTCGAGTGTTGTAACGTACGTCGAATGTGTACGTATGAATGTAGTGTACGTCGAATAATTCTTATCATCGCCAAGTGAACAGTGTTTTCTCAGCAACAGTGAATTTAGTAATTAGGCATAAGAAGACATTGCAGCATTAAATTTTTCAAGGCCAAGAATGTCATAGTCATAAAGTTAAATTAAGAGAGAAAGATTATAAAAAAATTACCAAAAAGTTTCGATGGTAATTGATCATTAGTTATAATTCATTAGATAAATATTGATTTAAATAAAAAGTAATAGCTTCATGTAGTTGGAAGATAGTTCAGTAAAAAGAAAGTGTTATTATTTCTGAAGTAGATAACCAGTAAATTAATAAATTCCTAACGTAAATAGAGGTATTCACCAGCCGGATCCTCGTATGAGCAGTATATTTTTCAGTCCACAAGAAAGAAACAAACGCAACCCTGTGAGAGTAAGTATAATAGAGCCCAATTATATTACAACCAAGCTATCCAACCAAATTAATAAAATAGGAGGAGTACAAATAAATTGAGAGGGAGTAGCGAGGCACCGTCACAATATACAAGTTGAATTATTAAAACACATGGAAACGAGGGTTTTTGGCTTACATTGATTAGAAAATATTAGCTCTCGTGTAATAAAAACTATTTGCAAAGGAGAGAAGCTACAGATTTTGCCTCTTATCCCTCATCGTACCCTTCGTGAGGGAATCGACTTACTGCCACGATAACATGGATAACGTTAATGCGAATAACTTTATTATTCACTGACCTTTAGAAGTCGTGCACAGATAGTGAAGTTACATGTAAGTTCAAGGGGCCAACTCAGTATTCTCTCAAAGAATCAGAAACTGGATGAAAAACCTGATCGAGATTGGAGCTATTGATCCAGAAGCTTAGGTACAAACTTATTAGAGGTAGTATTTACTTTTTTTAAAAAGCGACTGCTTAAGACAGATTTCATTTTTTACTGAGTAGTTGATGAAATATTTATATGACTGGAAAATAAAGTAATTAACATAGTTAAAATAATGAAATTAACACTCATCTGTCCAGAAAGCTAAGCAAAACTTTTAATTTGAAATTTTCTCTAATGAAACATGCCCGACGTTGACTGGTGCCAATTTTGAATCAAGCCCCGTCATTCTATTTAAAAACAAGCCACACTTGAAGCGACATTTTGAAACATAATTATTACTGATAAATGTGATTTGGGCGCCAGGAAAAGGTTACACTTGAAACTTAATGATTCCTACGTAATTTAAATATCTCTCATTTCAATATTATGTTGTGCTAGCTCAGTTAATTGGGGTTCGAAATTCATAATTGTTGCTACTTACTCTGCAACTAATTTATTCAATCTGCCATCCTTACGGAGTGGTGAGGAATCTGAAAACCTTATTAAAATGCTGGATTGTACGTAACGAACAATGATAATCAGGTTTCTTTCAACTTAACAAATTAGAATTTATTATAATATCAACTATGATTCTGTTGCAAGTTAAACAATTATTAAATTGATAATCAAAAATGAATTGATCTTTGGTCATGACCAGTTTTCTCTATATTACAATAGTTATAAAACCTTGTTATTCATTCGTGGGTTTTCGCGCGCTCTTCACTTCTTCGTTCGATGGCGCCCCGTAGAACCTTCTCCATCGACGCAGCAGAATCTTACTTCTGGATTAAGTCCTCGCCCAATGTCCGTGACTATTATAACCCTCACTTAACTTCCCTCACTTGCGTCACGGGTGGACGCCTAGACACGTATTTACTTCCTACAAGAACGCTCTATTCTAATATAAGAAACGATAGTTAATTTTATACAACTGTCAATTACAGTATTTCCTCGACCTGGTAAAATATATCAGGAGCCGACCCGCTCATCACCGCGTTGCTAGAGCGAATGAATGTTCTTCTAAAAGCTCGGAAGCATGCGAATTTTATATCTTTTTCTTTTGTCTCTCAAAACAATGCTTATTCCGTCTCTGCTCTGTCATTTCAACCTAACGAAAATTATCCTTAACGCCGGTTGTTTATTTGTCACATAGCGACCCCCTCGCGATCGTCTATTGACATCCCTATATTCAATGTCTTATAAAATGACATTTCCATAATAAAAATGGTTCGTCATTTTGGTATATCACAATGTATATGAATAATATTTTGATAAATGATCTGTTAATAACTTGATGTATATGGTATATGTAAATAATAAAATATTTAAATATTAAAACAACTCACTTAAGCTATTACCTCATTGTTTTATAATTGAAATTTTCTGAAAAATATAGACTGTAGAAAATGATTTTGCAAAAGTAAAATGCTGTAATCAATAATAAAAAATATTTTACCTTATAATTTGTACCTTATTGTTAATAATTGTGTTAATTATTATTAACAATTTTGGCATTAACAATTAACATTATTACTCATTATTATTAATTATGTCATTTTATAATGTGTGCACAGCCTAAATCAAGAAGAGGGGGCATCTACATCTTTTTATGTAAATGCTGTATATTATATTAAATAGGATATACTACAAAGAAACTAACATTTTAGCATTAATGATAGAATTGATAAATTCTAATTAATATAATATTATGAATATAATTAATTTTATGTTCCATCATTTACAGAATTGCCAGGTGGTTTGGAAAACCTCTTCCCCAATTTGCCAAAAAAAAAGGAAATCAGGGATTGAACATATTTATGAAAATAAATTGTATTACATAAGGCTACAGGGCCCCTTTCAAAATTTTCAGGGGGCCAAGTCCCCCTCTGTGGATTCCTAAGCTTATAATAATGATAAAATGGTGGCACACCATTCCAATCTTTTAGTTGCTTTATAATTAGTTATTACATCAGTTGTAAATTTTCAAAATTGAAACAAAACTAAGAAAATTATGTATTTGATACTTGAAGGAATTAGAAGGCACTTTCCCAGTTTTGTAAGGGATTTAATTTCTAAAAATGCATACACTAAACAAGAAATACATTTATTTTTACATTTGAAACTTTAAAAATTGAGTTCTTAAAAAGATAAAATATGTACACAGTAATATTTTATTTTGTTTCTTATGTTAATATTTCAGAAATTTGATATAATATTTATATGCTGATTAGCAATTGATGTTGGATTTGCTTGCTATTAATCTGGGATGCTCTCAATTTCTGGAATAAAAATACTTAATGACGGGGACAATGATGTGCACCAGGGGCACTCAGAGAGAACAGTACTGGATATGTAGATGCATTTAGGTAAGTAGGTCCCTTATTTTAAAAGAAAAGTCCTCCCCCCCTTCACCTCCAATTCACTGTACAGTTTTGCAAACAGAATTCATGTCTCTCTGCAACAGAAATAACTTATAGTGGGTAATTTGAATTAGAAGTAAATACTATATTTTTAAATTGTTGAAAATGAAAAAGAATTAAGTTGAGCATCAATTAAGTCATTGTGGGGTAAATTGATTGATCTGCCCTCCCCAGTAGGTGCACCTGCATATCTCTCCTCAGCCATCTACATCTCAGTACAGCTTGTTGTCTCAGCAGAAGAGTGTTGAATATGCTTACACCATGTAATTTAATGTAATAATTATAAATCGAATTCAGAACCATAAAGTGTAAGTCAATTACAATACCAGGATATTCAGTTTTATATTTTATTACAATATTTTGTGGGTGCTTTACACTCCACCTCTTCAGGTAAATTATTAAAGAATCAGTACCAAGTAATATAATGAGTGGAAAGATAGGATAAAAATATTCTCACTCTTAATGGAAATTCAAGCCATATTATAATCTACTTGTTCTATTGAGTAAGTGTAAGTTAATTTATTTGCTTATAAAAATATTTTTGTTCACAAAAACAATGTAATATTATATGATTATTCATGAAACGTACTAAATATGTCACATTCTTTGTAAAATGAAAAGATATTCTGTGTGTATATTGAATATATGTAAATCAAACTACTAGAATGTAATATAATTAGCAGCAGTTGAAAGTACATTATTTGGAAATGATTCGTAATGATTGACAACAAAAATGATTGCTGTGAGTTTACAGATGCTCCTGATCTCTGGTGAAATTCTGAAAAGAGAATTAAGAGATGTCTGAAAACAAGTACTTCTGAACAATTGAAGAAATAATGTTCAGCTGATTTAGAATTTCAATTTTTTAAGATTTAAATTAGAAAACTAATGTTAATAAAATAATCAATTTGAAACTGACATTTGGGGAAATCATGAATGATTAGTATTTTAAAGATACAGTCATATTTTCTTTTTAAGAACTAGAATTTGTCAGCAGTGGCATATCTTCTAAGTGAGAGAATAAGGAAGAATTGATCTTCTCTAAGTATAATTTTGAGTAATACATAATTCTAGAAACTTAAAATTACAATTTTGTTTATTTTTATGTGCAGTAGTATCCTTTTATAATAAAGACAATACAATCAATTAATATTAATGAATAATAATCAATGCACTAAACTCACAACATTTTGCAATACAGAGTAGTTGCATATGTGTTTTTCTCCATGCGACTACATTATGTCATGAAAGGTTGTGACTTATGTGCATTGATGCCGATAAAATAATTGTTAAACTATTAATTTATTTCATTGTCTTTAATGTAAGAGGATACCAATGCACATAAAAATATACTTTATGTAGACAATCATGTTTGGTTTCTGTTTAATTATAATTTTGTAT
This sequence comes from Teleogryllus occipitalis, assembly GCA_011170035.1. Taxonomy (NCBI): domain Eukaryota; kingdom Metazoa; phylum Arthropoda; class Insecta; order Orthoptera; family Gryllidae; genus Teleogryllus; species Teleogryllus occipitalis. Next base: position 122,695 of record BLKR01002995.1, on the reverse strand, counting down.
CTTTTCCAAATTCAACCTGCTATTAGAAAATTCATTTTTAAATAACCAATACCATTAATTTTGTCAAATAATATTTAATTTACTTATTACTTACCTGATATTATTACCACAAGCAAATTATTAGTACAATTTTGTTTCATTTTATTGCTTTTTGAATTTATAACCATTTTAGTCTCCTAAATAAATGAGGTGATTACTATTGCCAATTTGTAATTGCATGTAACTTCTTCAAAACTAATGTCCAAATAGCACCAATCATCTACAAAGAAATATAGCACATTAAAATACTGACATTAAAAAACCATTTTTAACAAATATCTTCAACAAGATTGAAATTTTAGAAAATAAATGCAAATTGTCTTGAATTCAAATTATTGTAATAGAAACAAAATCTGCAATTTTATACAAAATGCAGCACTGTTGCTATGTATGAATTGTAATATAAGTGCAAAGAAATAATAATTAACCATTATGATTATTCAGGGAATCATCTATTTCTGTGGGAGAGCAATAAGATTTAGCAACAGAATATTTTGCTGACTTGTAATTAATAACATTTTCCCATTCTCTAGACAGAAACCTTTTTAACATTTGTAATTATTAGCTAAGGTGTCTAATTTTCTCAACATCCCAAAAGACTCATCATTTCTCTCATAGCCAATGGATTTCCTGTAGAGTGTAGTAATTCCAGATAATTAAAAGCCATAAAAATGCTTTCAATATGAATTAAAATGTACTTTTTATAATGAAGTGTCCAAACTTTCAGACACATTTAATGGAATCAGCTAACAAAGAAACTTGTGTAATATGTTAAACTGGAATGCTTAGCCACTTGAAAAGTTTTACTTTGAATTTATGAAATTTAGGCTTAAATTCTTAAAATGAGTGGGAGTGTTTAAATACCAATTTTTTCTTTTCTTTTTAGAAATGTTCTTAAATATTTCATAGAATCAATTTTTTTCTTTAGGAAATTATATTCTTATTCTTGTTGATTGTGCTGATTGCTGAAATAAGGCAGGCTGTTTTTGTGGACACTGATCCCCACAAATGACTTATTGTTTTGAAACAATTGTTTTGAAAAACAAAACTTGGCTTTAATACTGGTACATTTTCTTTTTATTCTCACTTCATTTAATTTACACTATTTAAAAAAATAGAGAAGAACAAGTATATTATTTAAAAAAGGAGATGTATTCATTCAAATGTCAAATAAATTTGTGGACCATCCCTAATTCAAACTGTAAGCAAAAAATTCGAATTATCCAAATTTGGAATTAGTTTTAGATTTTTTAATGTTATGAATGACTCTTTGACAAAAAACAATGTGAGAAAAAACAAACTTACATGATTTTATACTTTAATTTGATTATGAATGACGTTAAAAAAGTAATTAAAGTCAGGAGAAAAGCACAAAAATCAATTCCCTGCTAAAACCCTGATGATCATGAAGTTATCTTTACACCAGAAAAGAAATTAAAAAAAAAAAAAATACGACCCTGGTTCTGCCAGAAACTTGAAGCCCTTAAATGAATTTTTCAGCGACGGCCAATGCACAAAATCTCATGCGCCCTCTCCGTCGTTTTGGCAGCCAGAATAATATTTCAAAGGAGCTAAAATTAATTATGACACTAGATCGAAAATCAAACGGACGATAACATTTCGCGAAACCCAGTTAAGAAATGTTGGCACATTTCCATTTCAACGAGTTGTGAAACTCTAGATGTACAATACGGTAATTTTTGACTAAATGACCGTCGCTGACCCAGAGGTCTTAGATTCTAATCCCGACGATGGCGAATTTTCGACACTAGCTGTATATTTAGGCCGGTCTCAACCTCTGTAGGAAGAGCATTCTAGCGGGCGGCTGCTCTGACTGGTAGTTTTCTATGGTTTCTCCGATCAATATTAGGCGAATGCTGGAGCAGTATCTTAACAAACGGGTCAGGAACCGCTTGCAAACTTTTTTTCCTCATCCTATACCCCTCCTTTTACAGGCCTTCCCCTTACAGACCCTCACTCACATGTCCATGCACAAGTTATCACTCATTCAGGAGGCCAGTCGGGAACTAGAACTTGTGCTTCTCCGCGAGGACACACCTGGATGGGAAACCTCGCAAGGACCTACCGGCAGGGCCACATTCCGGGATATATCATGTTATAACATGAAAGGAACTTATGGGACTAATGACCACAATAGATGACGCGCCCGGAAACATTAAATATTAATTTTAAACTAAATATAAAATTAGTTCACTTAAAATTTTTGGCAAAAATAATAATAATAATAATAATAATAATAATAATAATAATAATAACAACAACAACAACAATAACAACAACAACAATAATAATAAGGTACTCTGAGGAAGCAACAGAATAATCTTTATAACTGGAACCAGAAAGGATTCTACAGGAATATTTCAAAGGACAAAGAGTTTGTAAGTGATTTGAAAGAGTTAGAGCTTCCTACAAAAGCATATATAGAGGACTTTTCGAAGCCTATCTGGTCATCTGCTGTGTTTCGTAACCCAGATGTGACATAGATTGAAATGGAATATGACAAACGCCGAGATACCACTCTAATAGATGAACCAATCATCGCCGTGGAAGTTGTCCAAGCAGCTTTGAATAAAGCACATATCTCGAAGGCACCGGGCAGTGATAGCTTGCACAATTATTGGCTCAAAAGATTTACCAGCACTCACCATCATATAGCTAATATCTGCAATTCAATCTTTTCTTCACAATCCAGAATACATGCCTTACTTGTTACCAAAGGAAAGTGACACTAAAGACCCCTCACAATACAGGCCTATAACCTGCCTTCAAACTTTTTACAAACTTATAACATCATGTCTTACACAACTGCTGATGACACACATTGTGAAACAGAACATCTTAAAGAATGAACAGAAAGGATATAGACCTGGATTTCAGGAATGCAAGGAGAAACTCATTATATACTTTGTTATTACGAGACAAGTGCTTAAAACAAAGAAACTTATACGCATCCTACATAGGTTATACTAAAGCATTCGGCACTGTCCCCCATCCTTGGCTCCTTCAATGTTTCGATGTATACAAGGCTCACTCGCTTGTCCAAAACTTTCTAAAAACGGTGATGAGCCGATGGAATACAAAATTGAATCTTTCTAATGGAAAACAATCCGTCCAGACAGATACTACACATAGTTGCCGCGGGATTTTCCTGGGTGACTCTTTAAGCCCTTTATTGTTCTGCTTAGCTTGGAATCATCTGTCTACTCTCTTAAATGCATATAATTATGGCATCGCTCTTAAAAAGGGAACTCAACCCTTCTTCGTGTTTCGCATCTTCTTTATATGGATGATCTGAAGCTCAACGCAGACACTGAGAATCATATGTGGCAACGAATTAGCGTGACGGAGAAATTCACAGACGACATCAAGATGAAATTCGGTTTGGATAAGTGCAGGAGAGTGAATATCAATCAGGGTCATATGCAAGTTACAAATTTAGAAAATGATAAGGAACCACAAATTACCTCTACGGAACCTCGTGAAGCTTACAAATACTAGGGTTTTCAACAGTCACTCCGAATCAAACACACTGCTACTAAGAACATACTAGCAACTGAAGTGTGTAAACAATTGCAAGAACTCTTAAAAACTCAACTTTGGCAGAAATATTGTGCAGGCCATCAATTCATATGTTATTCCAGTGCTGATATACTCCTTTGGCATTATTTAATGAAGCAACACAAACCTCGACAACCTCCACAGGACAATTCGAACCGCTATGACTCAACACCGAAAACACCATCCTCATTCAAATAATGAGCGTTTTACGCTTTCAGGATCACAACGAGGGCGGAGTGTTGTAGATCTCATTAATCTACAAAGCTTTCAAACTGGATCACTCAGAAGATACTTTCTGGAACATTGTAGGAGACTTCATCAAGCAGTGAGCGCGGTTGATAAGAACTATAGTCCTCTAAACTTGAAAAAGACTGATCCCCCTGATCATACAGTCACTGAAACCGAAGAGAAGATAACCTCGTGGAAAGCGAAAGTACTGCATGGAAGGTACCCCCATGAGTTGAGCCAACCAGAAATCGACATCTCTGCGCCTCACGCATGACTCCAGCGTGGGGATCTCTATTCGGAGACAGAAGCCTTCATGATAGTTATCCAGAACCAAGTGGTGCCAACTTTGAACTACAGAAAACACATTCAGAGAGATTCGACCATCCATTCTGACACATGTAGAAGATGTGAGGCCGGAAGCGAAACTATCCAATACGTCACAATTGGATGTAGTGACCTCGCACATTTGAAATACAAAACGACGCATGATGAAGTGGCGAAGCAGCTCCAATGGCAATGAAAACGGGCTTACTCGCCACTTTCTTGCCGTATTATAAATATGTTCCTCAGTCCGTGCTTGAAAGTAGTGAGCACACTCTCTGCTGGGATCGTTCCATTATCACTGATAGACAAGTCGGCGACCCGATATATCATACATCGATAGAAACCATCTGCAGGCCTACCTTACTGATGTATCAATACCCACCCCCAAAGTATTGGAAAAACATTATGGGAAGATCCAAACATATACCGATCTCACCTATGAAGTCGCAGCTCAGTGGAACTTCAGTAAAGTGACAATTGTTCCAATAATAATATCAGCCACAGGAGTGATCCCGAAAATGACACTTAGAACATTAGAGTGTTGTCACTGGGATGCCAGGGGTATATACAATACGCAGAAGGCAGTTATCTTGAATACATGCCACATTGTTAGAAGCCACCTTAATCTTCAATAAAGCAACCGCACACCTGATCATCATACCTGTGAGTGGCTGACATAATGGATAGTAAAAACTGTGAAGAATAAATAATAATAATAATAATAATAATAATAATAATAATAATAATAATAATAATAATAATAATAATAATAATAATAATAATAATAATAATAATAATAAAATTTCCAACGGCTAAAAGGTTATTAACGAGCCATTTTTTCTTCATCTCTACATTGGATCGGTCCAAAGTTCAAGTGCTAAACTTGGTGCCCATTCTTCACCAAACTAACATGAAATAAAGAAATAACAGTTCTTTTATCGTTAGGGTAAAAATTAACTTCCCAATTATTTTGGTGTCGTGGCGCCTGTAACACGAGAGGCTGCAAGCTGCATTACTAGGATGCTTTGCGAATAGCCTGCACTACAGGCGTAACCCTGCAATAAAGTGATGCATTTTTAAAACAACTAGTGAGAACCCGTCAAAATTTGACGGAGAGATCGGAGATAAATGTAAAATACTGTGCTCAGACTAATGTTCACAATACGTTGCATTGTCTGGATCTTCAGGGTACAACGAAGATATACTGTGATGTGGAGTTCCCAAAATTTTGAACACGTATGACCCACGACCAGGTGGCAATGTAATATCGGCACCAAATGACACAAAAGAAAGAGTACTATTATATTGACGGTTATTATTTCTAATGTTTTTTGATGTGTCATCATCTCCTATAAGCCACTGTTTGATTTCTTCTGGCATATTGCTCGAAGGTAAACTTATTTTCCCATTTAAGCAACGCAGAGTAAACTCGTTTGTAGAATTTCTCTCTCATGGGAAGTACAAATCAGAACAAAACTGACATTTCATAGACAACCACCCAACTGAAAACGAAATGACCTCACTATCACGACACCTACGCTGACTTTCTCTTTCCCTGCGTCCAGTTAATGTACGTTTGTGTTTTTTGGGGCGCGTGGGCAAGGATTCAGAATTCGACAACCTGTGAACAACTTCACTACTTCAGTACAACCGAGCAAAACCCACTGTCCGAATGTTCTCTACAAAATACACAACAAAAGCAGATACATGCAAACTGTCAACACCACAATGTAATTATTACACTGAAACAAAACCTTGACGAAATGTAAACAAATCTCAACAATCAAAATAAAGCAACAAGCAGCGCCACCATGAAGCAGCCACTCTTTGGAAAAAAACAATTGACTATTGCTAAACGTACTATTAAAGGATGATTTAATTAATTAATTTACACCATAAATGTTGATAAATCAACACAAACAATATATGATAACACATCTAGGGATCACATTCTTTCATTTAAAGGAAAAAATACTACAATTGGTTTAGTAGAAGCTCTAAACGAAGCCATGGCAGAATACCTTCTTTTTTTAAATATATAGATTAGAATCAGAATATTTTAGGGGTTGTGTGTTCTTTGGAAAGTTGGACGAATACAGGTTTGGGAGAAGATTAGTATTAACAATACTAATGTAATGTATGTAATATTTTCAGATTTACATTATTGTAAATGAACAACAGGAAAACAAAATAATAGTATGGGGAGGAAGTACGCAAAAGGAAAGAATGCGCATGGAACTAATTTAAAGCAAATAAAAGAATTAATGCTGCTAGAAATAACTTAATTTTCAAGGTCATGAGGTACGAGTAATTTCTCCTTCCGTGTAAAGCCTTCCACTGCCATTCTCAGAGTCTGGTCACCTGTACATAAACTAATCATTTTCGCGGGATTGAAATAGACACGAATGTTGAAACTAAGTCTAATAAAGTTCATTATTAAAATGCTATGCGAGTTCAAGTTTAAAATGGCAACGGCTAAATAAGTAGTGAAGGTTTTTTTGTTTTTGTTTTTTTTTGTATGTGAATGGCATTCTCCGTTTCGATCATTTTTCTGAAGTGTTTAAAAAGAGTTCACAGTACATTGACACCATGATTGTAATTTATGAAGCTTAATAATATTTATCTTTATGTAAAAATGATTTAACCTTCACGCCAAGTGTGTTTTTATCTTCGTTGACAGTCAAGCGATTTTTAACTGAGTGCGCCAGAAATAGAAATGGTTACAAGCGTGTTTTCAAGAATTAACGTATTTGTTTCTTCTTCCCCAATTCCATCTCTCCTATTATGTTTTTTCTTCTTTTTAATGAATTTTTATATTAATAAAACAATGGAGCTTTCATTAATATTGGAGTTTTTCTTTAAAACTAATGAACTCTGGCTTTTAATTATCCGAATGTAAATTAAAAATTCGAATTAAAGATTTTAAAAATAGTATAAATACGATTTTTAAGGGAAACAAACGCTCATTTGTAATATCCAACAATTCGAATTAGGTAGAGTATACTTTTACAAAGATTTATACTTACGATACCTTAATGCCCTTTCCAACCGTCAAAATCGAATCCAAGCGTATCACAGAAGACTTTCCCCAAAAGTATTACACGATGGGTGGAACAGAGTGATCACTTTTTCGAAGTTTTATTGTTGCAAAAGCATTGGACCTGCAATATCAAGAAATTAGTTTTGAAGAAGTAAAATCATCTGAAGACAGTAAAACATTAATAGTAACTCCACTAACATTTGTTTGGATTTGAAAATGAACTTATACATATATCTCGAAAAAAGATACAGTAAACTATGCACTCAATGTGGAATTCAGTATTTTATCAATTCGATGGTAACCACTAATCATAATGAATACTTTATTGATGCAGCATCACTCAATCAGGTTTCTTTGTCAATATTCCAGTTACCGCATCTTCCAAAAAGTGTCTTATCTTCCATTTATTCCCCTAAAAAAATAAGGTCACTACTATCTTTAATCATCTCCATCTCATCCTTTAATGGGAAAATAATCGTTCTTTTCTAGGATTTCAAAGGCCCCTCCTCTCCAGTCGCGGTCCTCTCTGTCCCGACGTTCTTGGCACGCATTACATACGTATTTTGCGGTGATGTAACCCTCACTGCCTCGTTGTCTGGGCTAGTCATTAGATCATCTCGATCACTTTTCTATTTCTTTTAAGTGTTGAAACAACCTGTACTCAGATATCAATGGTGATTTTAGGTGTGAGTGCGAAGAAAAGGAAAGAGAAGAAAGGATGATGAAAGATGAAATATAGTGGTTTAGAGAGCGTTACCATGCCACAACACACAAGCAACACTTCAACGCTAGAGGCGGGATTCGAACTCGCGATCCTTGTATTTTTCTTAAATTAATCGTTTCCTTTCAGCGATCATTCTGGATAACGCCACTGGAGTATAGCGTAGTTGAATCACTAGCTGCCAATTTTCGGGAGAATTTAGATTTCTCTCTTTCATTTATCCCGAAGTGGGAAAATTAAATTTAAAATTAAGGATAGTAAACATTTATCAAAATTAGCCAATATAGCAGCAGGAATACAAATTCACTATTTCGATCTTTCAATTTTAACAAGCATCTCAAAATATTATCATTTTGAGATAATAATGTCAGCAGAAAGATACGATCGTTTTCTACGGAATTCTAACGACAGGTATCACAGAAATTAACTGGAAATTTGTAAAAATGACTGAAATTGGTCGCATTATATTAGCTTGTAATGAAAACTTTGCAACATTTTTATCTCTCTCCTTCAGAAAAGACACACAGTTTTCGAGATACACGTTGTTAAAATTTAGCCATCGATCTGTGATTGAATGTAAATGGAATGTTCTTCGGAATATCAAGTAGGTAAGTATTTGGTAGCCAATGAGTAACAGAAATTGAAACACGCATTGATAGAAATCACTGTTTAATTAGGCAGAAAAGTATGAAGGTGCCTTATTCACAGCTAATACTCAAAGTAATCCCTCAACGTTTTTTCACACATTTTTGCCGGCAGTGATGATGGATGACATTGGAAACCAACGTCAGTTCATGATTGGTCTTTGCCTCTAGTCTACTGCGCAGAAAGTCATGGAAGTGAAGCGGAGACAACCAATCAACGTGTAACAAACCAACACTAAAAACGTTAATATATTTACACACAAATGAATATGTATTTAGTGATCCAAAGGTGGATCAGCACCTTTAATTTAAGAATGAGTTTTCTTAGGGAATTAGTGAGTATTCACGAAGTTGAACCAAATTAACTTTTGCTGACATGTTCCTCCCCTTCAAAATCGCACACCACACACGCACACGCACATGCACATGCACATGCACATGCACATGCGCATGCGCATGCGCATGCGCATGCGCATACGTGCGCTGCACACATGCACAGGACACCGATCGAAGCGTAGGAATTATATTTTTAGGCAATGACATGTAATAAGAAAAAATATTTTTTAAAAAATTCAATAAATTGGATTTTAAGTACTTGTTATACCTGTTCAGAGACAAATAAATAATCACTGTCCTCATGAATTGACTTTATTGCTTGTAAGGTTCTGAAAATAGTATTAAAAGAAAATAAAGAGGACTTGAGGGATGCAATTTAAATTTTTGTTTATTACAAAAATCATTACAAAACATGAATATTTGTAGATAATGTGATCTTGTAATACTGAAATTTAATGATATAAGAAACAATTAAGATATTATTTAAAAATATACCTTTTGTGTAACAGGATTAAGATTAAGCTTTGTATCTTTAACATTCATCTCAAAAATGCCTTAAAACGTTTTAATTAAACATATAATTGTATTAATACAACATTACAAAATTTTATTTAATGTATCTTTCCCTTGCAGAGTTAAGTAAATATTTTTTTAATTGATCTGAAAAATGAAATCCAAAGTGGTAAATACTTTATAGAAAGACTTAGAATCATTGGAAGTCTAAAGAGTAAAAAATATGATTATTCAAATCATTAGCAGTATCTTGGAAGATCTACTCTAGTAAAAGTAATGTTTTTCACTGCAATCATCATCATCATCATCATCATCATCATCATATATCATCAAATCACCACTAAATCTTCACCATCAAATGAAATCCAATGTCAAAAATTGAGAGATAAAAACCAGTGGAAAACACCTTCATTGTAACAAATATGAATTTAATGGTTGCTATTTTCACAATGAGTATTTAAGACTAATATATTTATATAAACATTTGGAATTGTTAGAAAATGCTTTGTCAAAAGTTGTTTCTGAGACAGGAAATTTGAAATAATCTCATTTTTGAAGCTTTCATTACTTTATGATTTCGAAGTTTCCAAGAAGAGAAAATTACGCGGATGTCTGACAATGATAAATGAGACAAACTTAATGAAGAGTACCATATTTGCAGATGTATAAGATGCACATTTTTTCCTTTCAGTTACTCATCAAAAACAGTATGTGTTATGAAATGGATGAGAATTTTTGTAACTGTTTGAATGTTTAGTATATAGCATTACCAAAATCAAATTTTTGTCCACTGAAAAACAGGAATTTGTATTTCTACAAAATTTGTTATTACAGAACAGAAGCTTAAAGTATTGCAAGAAGAAAGAATGCTGAAAATTACATTGGGTCAACACTTAGGTATAGAAAATTTGTGAAAAGGTACAGTTGTTCCGTGCATACTGGAAAAATATCATTAAGACTCCCTGTGGAATATGAAAAAAAAATCATTGCTTTTCACAGGTTACAATTACCATTACATTCATATAAATAAAAGACAACTATAAAATTTGACATTAAGGAATGAAATTCTTCCTGAAAATAGGGGTGTGTCTTATACACAGGCAAATATGGTAATTTTCAGGACAAGAATAGCAGTCTCAATGGCTCACGTTAGAATTAAAAAGTGTGAAAATGATCAAGTTTTACAGCAAAGCTGAGTCAAATCGTTTTAGCCATAGAAAAGAAGGCAGATGTTCTGGAAGGTCACCTGTAAAATATATAAAACTATTTATTATCTGCCAACAAGGAGTCATCAGCCCACTCAATTGTCCATTAATTAATTCAAATCAAAATACGTCGTTATTTTATCACTATCTCCTTGCAGGTTTTGAAATACAGAGAAATTAATAGAAATAAACATTAATTAATAAAATGCTGCAACATAGATGAATACTAGGGTAATTAATTCAATAGTTGATATCTTCTAGAATTTCAGTTTCTCTCTCATAAGCTGACTCATAAGACGACTAATTTTTGAAAATGTTTGCTTTATACTTTAATATTCCACTATTACTACATGCAAGTTATAAACTTTAGTTAACATATTCACTAAAATATGGTGCAGGAAATTATCAAACATTAAAGTGCTTTTTAAATAATTATTATATTTAATATATTCTAGAATTAAAAGAATAACAATGTGTTTTTACAGGAAATAATGTTGCAAAATAATTCTCTGTACCTTAGATTATATAAAGTAATATAATCAAGTAATATAAAGCAAACCTAACATGTTAGGCTTGCTTTATACTACTTGATTTTCTTCACAATAATAAATTGTGTAACATTCAGAGTTCAATGTACTACATTGGAGTAATTACAAATATTTACATAAGTATGTACTAAATAAAGAATCCACTAAACCATTGATAAAACCCACATAAAAATGTCATAATTATTGAATACTGGGAATACAAATGACAATAAAAAAGAAGATGAAGAATTAAAGGGATATTCTTATATTTACTGTTTGTCAACACATTAAATTCCTTATTGTATTAAAAGAATATATAATCTGAAGAATAATATGGTATTGAAGTTTTGATATTTTTACCTTCATGGTATTTTGTTATTGAAAATATGTACACGAATATTTAACAAATAATACTTATGTAGGCAACGAACAAAAGATTTTATAAAAATATTATTCAATTTTGTTGAAACAAAATACTGATCATCTTCAATACTGGGATTGAAATTCTCAGACAACTGGAAGCATCTCATTACTACAAGTTGTTGGAAGCCAATAATTGTCAATGACAAAATGGTCAGCTGTGTTTGCAGTTTTCCATGCTTTAGGAATCAGTGAATTGAAAGTTATTGTTTACTTTCTTAGAAATGGTGTATATAGATTAAAATTTCAGAAAAACAGAAAAAAACACAGTAAACCTGTACTACAATAGCAATTAACAGACTAGTAAATAATGAGAGCGAGTTTAAGTTTTTTATTGCAACAAAACTGTACAACTATGTTTTATAACAGAATCGCCGGATCTGTCTTTGGATGTCCTGGAGAGCTTGTAGTACATACAGGCGGAAGAGAGGAGGAGGGGGGGGCGAGGAAGGCCAATAAAATTGAGAAAACCAATTGAATCAATTAATAAGTAATTACAACCACCAAATTGTAATTGGCCTCTACCGACTGGGACACTACAACTGGACAGTGCTTGCTCAATTAGTCCTCGGTTAGGTTAGTATTCGTGGTTCATACGAGATTTTTCGGCGCGCTTTTCACTAAAACATCTGGTCACTGTGACCTAAGAAAAAGCGAACTCGTCACGAAGGACAACTTTCACTCAGTGATTCTTTAATTCTAAATTTCCTAGCCTGAATGCCTCCTTGTAAGTTCAAGCTCTTCAATTGACTTAGACTAGGCGATGTTGACTAAGTTGCAGTTGCAGTGACAGCATTTTTTTTCGAAACGATGAAATGTCAAATATTTCTGCATGATTTTTTTCTGGAATTTTGGGTAGAGGCAGTAGGGAAGGATAAAGTTACTTCGGGGTTTCCATTGGTCGAGTCGACGAATAAGACCACCGACCTTTAATCGGTACAATGGCATCCTGTCAAATTTTTCCCACTTCATAAATTTGGACATTGGGACCAGGGGAGTTCGAAAACGAATACGCACCGAACCGTAAAAGAAACGAGTATTTATGGCGGGTGGATAAAATTATAAAAAGTCGCAAGAACATGTTAGTCCAAGTGTTCAAAGAGTCGCGAGTTTTTAAAGGCCAACTCCACAAGGAAGGGTGTTCGAAAGAGAAAGTCCATGAGCATTAAGATTTGCTCTAATCTGAAAATTCACACAGAAATGAATGTTCACAAGAAGAACCTCTCACTAAAGTGGTTGAACCTTTATTCCAGCTTGTTTGTAGGCTTGTTATGCGAGCGGATTGGCGTGAAACGTAATGATGCTAGGCGAAAGGATTTGCCATCTCTTGAAACATTTTTTCCTTTGCAGATCTGATTTGACCTACGTCGGAGTTTCGGCGTAATGGATCGAAAAGATTCGCACTAACAGTAAAGAGTATTCCTGGAACGAGTACTAGTTTTGACTTAAAATAAAAATGCATAGTACGATAAATATACAAAAAAGTTATGATCGTCAATGAGAAAAGAAGGTAGTGTTATTTCACATAATTTTCAGCTGCCACGTGGTAGGCGGGCTGCCTATGTTTCGATCACCCAGCGGTAGTCAGCATGTGAACCTGACCGCCGACCGCCTTGGAGCTTTTCAGTCGAAAAGAGGACATATTCACGGTTACAATTGACGTTGTTACCATTCACTGCCAATGAGCCAAAACGACCGTAGCCATAAAGATTTCCGATGTCCCTGTCTTAGACTGAGATTCTGCATTCAGATAAAATGTGAGAATTGCACCAAAACTCTTCATAATGTCACAGTCAACATCTGAATACTGAATGAACAGCATTTTCGTGAGCACATCATATGACGTTTCAAACGTGTGCTTGTTAAAATGACATTCGCTGGTCCACGCCACGGATCAACGCCTGACGGAGGCGTCCGCGCCCCAGAGGTCGTACCAGGGCCCGCAGCGGTTGCCCGTGGTTTCGGAGCGCTGGTCGAAGCGCGAGCCTCGCTCGGGCTTGCGCATGCGCTGCTGCAGCGCGCGCCCATAGTGCAGCAAGCCGTCGCTGTCGGGGCTGGCGCCACCGTCGAGCTGCGCGCGCCGCACCTTGCGCGCCGCCGCCCCCTGCTGCTGGTGTTTGCCCCCGCCGCCGCCCGCGGCGCCACCCCCGCCTCTCCGGCGCTGCAGCGACGCCGCGCGCAGGTGGTCGTCCACCACGAGGCACGACTCGCAGTCGCCGCCGCTGTCCCCGTCGCTGGCCGTGCTGGCCGCGGAGCTGGCGCCGCCGGCCTCCGAAGACAGCGACTGGCGCGGAAGCAGCAGGCCGTCGTGGTCATCCCTGCGGGCGTGGGCGTGGCCGCGGGTGGAGACGGGCGCGGAAGGCGCGCGCGGCGGCGTGCGCGGCAAACTACGCTCCTTGGCCCGTCCCCCACCCCCGGTGTCCGCCTCCTCCGCCTCCAGCGCCGCCGGCACGTCCACCAGCGACCGGTGCTGCCACAGGGACATGCCCTCCAGCAGGTTGTCCTTGGGGCGCACCAGCTTCCACAGCGACTTGCTGCGCTTGATGAGGGACCCGCTGAAGCCCTCCCCGGCCGCATGGCCGGGCGCGGGGGCTGGCGTGGGCGGCGGGGCGGAGGCTGGTGGGGCGCGCGGGCCGGCGAGGGCGTCCTGAGACGCCGACGCGCTCTTGGCCAGTGACAGGCGGCCCAGCGTGGCCAAGTGGCCCACGCTGGAGGCTTGGCGGAGCGCGCCGGGTCGCGGGCCTGAGCCCGCGCCTGCTGACCCTGCCAGTGCGCTCTTCTTGGGTGGCAGCGTGGCCATGGCGTAGGGCTGCAGCGGCGCTTGCTGCTGCTGGTTCACGTCGTCCCATAGGTCCAGGGCGGACTTGTACAGAAGCCAGCCGCGCACCGATGATAGCAGTTTCTTCTTGGTAGGCGAGGCTGTCGTCCCGCGCTTGGGGCTGCAGCAGACACAAACGCGCTTTCACGGAGTGTAGAAGACCTTTCCCCCCACCCGCTACCTCACTTGTCGGCAGATAGAATGTTTGCCCTTTCACTGGCTAAGAGGAATTCTGGACATTACCGAGAATGCGTCTTTAAGTTTTTAATTTTCAATTCTTTCCAAATATAAACATATATTTTTTTATCCTAATGTTTAACTACCTTCAAAATTATTTCATTGTAGTCACAAAAATCTAATAAATTCAAATACATCTGATAAATAATTTTTCCATTGATTGAAAATACATGGCGAATAATCGAAATTCCAAAGAAATCTCTTCCATAACCGTTTGAGAGATGAAGGGGCGATCAACTAGGAAATATTGCATATTGGTCTGAAGCAAATGTCGTGTCCTCAGCGGCTGACATTTCAAGCCTGAAGTAGGTTATGCGGAAAATGTTTAAGTTAATATACGCCGAGAAAATGAAAGTCATGTTTATGTAGTCGAATTTCAATAAAAGTTTTAACTTTGAATGTAAAATAATAATTTATTCTTTTCGTTTAAAAAACTTGATCGATCGTCACCTGATCGGGAGCTACGTCGGGATAGGCAGTTTGTGATGGCCCTGAAAGTAGTACGCAATACTTTTAGTCACAATCAGTAACTCTTACCCCACTAAAATTGTTTTGGAAGCAATTGATGTGGAATTTCATTTCTCATCTTGTATTCACCTGACGTCTTACGAGGCCGGTTGCTCTAACTTTACTCAACACGCTATATGCCGACAAGAATAATATTTATTGAGGAAAAATATCTTACCTTTAGCCACCAGCCAGAAGAAAAGAAAGATGAAGATGTTAGCTGTCGATACCACAACCAGCATGTTAGCCACAATGCTTGTTAAAAAGATGTTAATGCGTAATTAATGTAGAAGTCGCAATCAAAAATTTTACCACTAATAAGAGCAGAGAAAAAGTCACCATAAGATGCATAGAAAAAACAAAGATTTATTCGGTGTAAACGGGTATGGTTGCAATAGGATATAGATTAGATTGTATCACAGTCGGTCACTTCAAATATTGTTCCTTTATAATCCTGTGATTTTAGTGATTTATTCTTCATTTTGTTCAATTGTTCACAAATTTAATTCATTCACAAAAAGTCACAAATAATACATTTTTCTGTTGCACAAATTATAATTTTGATACTTTGTTTTGTAGCACTAAAGATGGCTGCAATTCGATTGAAAAAGCTTTCAGCTGAATTAAACGTGTATAACAAAGTTACGCCTCGTATTTACTTTTTATTTTCGTTGTTTTTTGTGTCGATTTTATTTAATGACATTAAATTTACTCGGAACTCGGTAGCCTGAGAAACCTGGGTGCCTATCGGATCCTTCCTCTTACCTCTCAGGTTCTCCCATTTAAAATATTTTTTTTATCCCGAGCGATCTTCTCTGATGCTGATGGAATAAATTTTCAATGTATTCTCATGTTATCCCACGTGAACAGATAGGAATGCCAACACTAAAATGATTCTTTAGGATACTACCAACAATATTTCATGTTTAGTTTGATCCACAATTTTATGTACATTTTTCAATTCGCCTAAAACATTATCTTTTTACTTCGTACGTGACATCCATTCGAATGCCTCTAACGAAATAATCATTCCCATTTTATGAGCCAAAAATTACAGCCTAACGAAATCGCACTGGTTGTAAATTAGACTCCCGGGGCACAATGTATTACGATTTTGTCACTTGTATTAATATGAAATTCACCAGGAGCGGTAGCTCAGTGCATAAGCTGATGTCACTGCCTCTTAACCGGGAGGTCCTAGGTTCGCGTTCTGACGGCGGCAGGAATTTCGACACTAGTCGCTGTCTGGAGGAGAATTGTAGCGGCCGGCTGCTGTCATCGGTAGTTTACCGTGGTTTCTCCGATCAACACAAAGCGAATGCCGGAGCAGTATCCTAACAAACGGGCCATGGACCGCGCGCGATCTGTCCTTCCTCTCTCTTGTCCTATCCTCTCCCCTTATGCACACACTTACTCTAACACGCACTACACTACCACATATTCCGGGAGACCAGTCGGGAGCTTAGAGCTTGTCCCGGCTGGGGCGGTGCCCCGCTGGTGGGAGAGTTCTGGTTAGGGGGAAACCCCACTAGCCGACGGTAGGTCGGCACCGGATCTCGCCATACTGCGGGGGAAGATCGCCGCCATCTCCCGAGAAAAACGTGCATTACACTCACGGGAATAATGACCAAAGCAGTTGACGCGCCGGGAAACACGAAAAAATCAATCAATATGAAATTCAGAACTGGAGGATGTAGTCTTTCTTGATGTAAATACAGGATTTTTTACATCAGCAGAACTAAATTTGCGAACATATAAGGTAAAAACAGTTCCGTGAAACGCTTTAAGGTTTTGAGATTAGCAAGAATGACTCCAGTCGACCTAGATGGCCGAGGTGCCTAAGAGCGAATACAGACTCAGCGCTTCGGCCAGAAGGGTCGCGGGTTCGAGTCCCGCCTTGGGCACGGTTATTGGTCTCGTGTCTCTCATGCATGTGTTGTCGCGGAGTCTCGCGTTCCCAGAAGAGAGAAGGCCGCAAGTGTGTTGATATCTAGTGTATGGTCGAATGTGCGTCCCATCGGGACGTAAAGGGTAACCAGTTGCTGGCTGGATAAAAGCCCTAGGAAAAAAGAGAAGAATGACTCCATCAAGCCAATAGAAGAAAAAGATACCGAACAACTTTCTCAGATTTTCCTTCAAATCCAAAGATCCAAATCCAAAGTTGCACTGAACGTATTAGTGGTGCTCGGGAAGCTGTCTCCTCGCCCGTAGGCACCTGCCTCACCTGGCGCCCTCGTCGTCCGAGTAGTCCACCTCCGGCTGCGGGGGCGGCGCCTCGTTGCTGAAGCCGCTGTCGTTGCTGCTGTGCAGGCTGCCGGTGCTGTGCGCGCCAGCGCTGGCGGCGGCGGCTGCGGCGGCGGAGGCGGCGGCGGCCGCGCGCTGCTTGCTGCCGCCGAGCAGCGTGAGGGGCGGCGGCGTGGGCGGCGGCCCCATCCGCCCGCCGCCCGCCGCGGCCCCGCCCCCGCCGCTGCGCGCCACCGCCGGCAGCGTGTGCGCCAGCGGGTGGGCGGGCGGCACGCGCGGCGCGGGCACCGGAAGCGGCGCGGGAGCGGGCGCGGGGGCGGGGGCGGGCGCGGGCTGGGGCGGCGGCGGCGGGGAGCCCAGCCCCGCGCCGGCGCCCGCCTTAGCAGAAGTAGCTGTCCCACGTCGCGCCTGCGACCGCGCGCGTGCATAGTGAGGGGTGTGCCACTAGGTGAGTCGCTTGACTCATGCCCTCGCATAATAAGACAGAGTTGTGCACACTGTGATTAACTATTTATTTATTTATTTATTTATTTTACGTCAAAAACAGTTAAAAACTGCGTATGACGTGCTATGGGGAAAAGTGAATTGTGTGCACATTTTCAAAATTCTGTGATCCCTACACTAAGTCATATACTACTTAAATTTTGAATTTTTGAAAGGGAGAAAAAAAACAAAAAAACTCCCATGTAATAAAATCTATTTTCAAGGATAAACAAGCAATAAATTTTGAATTTTGAAAGGGAGAAAAAAAAACAAAAAAACTCCCATGTAATAAAATCTATTTTCAAGGATAAATAAGCAATACATTTTGGCTCTTATTACTTCCTGCCGCGACAACATGGAAACGATAATTTGAATAATTGTATTTCCCACTGAATTCTAGAAGACGTGCACAGAAAATGAAGTTACATTTATGTCCAGAAGCAAAACAAGGGCCATCTCAGCATTTGCTCAATGGATCAGGGAAACTGGACGAAAAACCTGATCGAGATGGGTAGCCAACCAACGGTGCTAGAAGCAGGGGCGTGGTGGTTCTGAAGGGGGTAGTTTCATCAGTGCTAGCGCTCGGAAGGCTTACGTGTTTTCAAAGGATCACGCAGAGTGCATGGTGAGTTAATACACAAACTCTAGTCTGTCTAGAGGTCTCATCTATTCAACTAGCTTGTTTCAAAGGTTCATACAGGGCGAGTGATGTAAAGGTACACCAGTCAATTTCGATCTAGTCCATTACATGATATCCTTGTTTCAGTTAGCAGAACGTATAAATTAAACGCGATTGAAGTCGCTAGCGCGCTAACGAATACTAAGAGTTGAGATTTAATTTCCCGCTAGATGTTCGTTCCCACTAAACTTCTTGGCTACCCATAGTAAACTAGCGGTTCGATGGTACACGCTGCCTTATCAAACCCGAGTCCCTCAGCTCCCCCATCTGACACGCGTTGTACGCGTTTCTGGAAGATGTGACATTTCTTCCGTGTGTGCGAACGTTGTCTTGATAGTAGTATTATGTAGTGCCAGAAATTGTAAATTCTTTCTTTTAACTTTTAAATGTATGGTTATATAACATTGTAAAACCGTTTCAGTTAGAAAGGAAAATATTCTGCAGATGGAACAAGTAGAGTACAATAACAATATCTCGTTTCCGGCTGAGGTATTGCATTTGCAGAAATTCACACATTATGTTAATACATAACAAGTGTATTCATAGTACCCTAATGAATCTATTCTACGGAATACCTGAGAGAATTAATTGCATAAGAAATAAACAGATTTCATCTTGGTGTAACCATGGAAACACCGAGGGTACAGTTAATATATTTTACATCATAGACATAATTGTAAGTACATTATCTCTATATTATAGACATGTAAGCAATTACCTCGGACAAGATTTTGAATACTATGAAGAGGTCGATATCTTCGTGATCGGACACATTTATTATTACGTGCACTAAATTACAAAGTTACTAATTCTAGGTGATTCCGTAGATGGATATTGTCAGTGAATCATTAGACATCTATCGACGAGAGAACGTCAATACGTTGGTAAATTTGGGAAAATTCTGTGACTCAAAAGGTGGAATGGAATTCTAAGGCAATGCTCGTCAATAAATGCATCAGTTTAGAAGTTAAAAATGTTGGACCAACACTATTACTAATAGAAATGACGAAAAATGGATAATTGCTTAACTACAAATGCAATATTGCAAACTGTCAAAATTAAAGGTTATTTTGTGAAACATTACATGCATTCCGATGACTGTCCGCTTTCCACATTCTTGGGAGAATGGAATTAAGATAGGATAACAAACACAGAAAACATTCATGAGACGTTTCTTCCTCTTTTCTTACGTCAAGGATTTCTCGCAAATAATTCATTAATCTGAAAGTTCACGTAAAATTATTAATATTAACACAGTGGCAAGACATTTATGTGATTATTTTGTTTTTTTAGAATCACAGAGAACAAATAAATGAGATTAATTCTTTTCATGAGCAAAGCAGCATTTCACCATCTTCCTGATAAATACATCAGGATTAATTTAAATATTATAGTATAAAAAACATCTCGTTCGTTCTCGAACATTAAAAGCATACCATAATAATTATTTTAACACACTAAACTGTGATTTTCTCATAACCTACCTTAACAACCAGCTATTTATTTAATAATTCTTCACTTGCTGAGTTAAAAACTGCAATTTTTCCAAGTGAGGCGGGGGAGGGAGGTGGGGGGTGCAAAGCAGCCTACCTTGCGGGAAGTGGCGCGGAGGAGCAGGGTGTCGCCGAACATGGTGACGGGCGCTTTACCGGCCAGCTGCCCCGTGGCGCCCGACGACGACGACGAGGAGGCGGGCGACGCGCCGTGCAGGCCGTTGGCGCGCGTCGCCACACCGCCGCCCCACTCGCCCCCGCCGCCGCCCCCGCCGCCGCGCCCGCGACGCGGAGAGCTACGGGACAACACACACTACATTTATACGATTCATTTTCAATATTTTCTTATTAATTATCATTACTTTATAAAAATAACACCTAAAATTATGTTAAAAATAAAAAAGTTTCAATGCACATAAAGCATAACACATAAGAACGTATGAAACACGTATTAAAGCATAAATGGACAAATACTCATACAATGGAAACATACTAAATCACTTACCTCTACTGTACAGAAGCTAATAAGAATGGAGCTGCCGATAGCCACGAGGGGAAGGTGATGAACATAATATTATTTACATAATATTCGAGAATTACGTTCTTTATAATCGTAAAGGATGTTATATTGTCATTGTCCTATGTTAATCATTACATGGAACCACGGATTTTCCCTTCCCTCAGACAATGCTTCTTGGGGTATTTGTATTTGATTTTGTGACTTCACCCTCCACTGGAGGCGATCAGCATCACCACTGCCATTACTTTCCGTACAGTAAGGGTTTCAAACACTGTAATACTCTGTTGGATTGTAATGAATAAGAGAGCAGAGGGGCTGGGAAAGAAGAGGATGCATAGAAGCACAGAATAAACAAGTTAATGGGGGTGAATAGGTAAATGGCGATTAAATAAAATGTACATACGGGGATGAGATACTTCTTTGATAATGAAGTGACTTGATTTGTTGACGAATGAATAAAATGAAAATTGCTTCGGTGTTCGACTAATCCGATAAACAGAGAATGGGGTAATGTGGCGTTTACGTTTGATGACAGCTGATTTATGAAAGAATGTGTAAACTCTTCCAAATTTAACTCAACATTTAAAAAGAAATCCTTACTATTTTAGTGCATCGAACATTTCTTTACAATTCACAAATATTTAGTTGTAATTTAGACGTTCAAAATTTGCTAGAAATGGTGATAAATTTGAAAAAATATAATTACACGCAGATTTCTTTAAGACGTATTTGGTTGACAAAATATGATAATAAGAGACATTAAACGAGGCATTGAGGCGCAGGCGAATTATACTCACTCCGAGGGCTCGTCGAGCAGCATCTCTGTGTAGGCGAGGGGGAACCAGCCGCTGGCCTGTGTACGCAGGTTCTCCCCGAACTGCCAGCCCTTGTTGCGCTCGCCTGTAACGGACACCTCATGACTCAACGCGCGACAGCACCGAACACAGCAGCCCCATAACACGACAGGGGAAATAGAACATAACGCTTGCAAAACCACACATTTTTTATTTGTATGTAGAATTTTTCGAGAGTTCTCACTTTATTTGTATCGCCTGATTAATCTCTGAAGGTATTGTAATATTTATGAATATTAAAAAATTGAAAAACAATATTAAATAAAATTAGTCACAACAGAATAAATGCTAACACGATTTTCATTCATAATCTTAAGACTCCACTTTATCCACATGTGAATGGAGTGGCTAAAAAAGGGCCCTTATTTGAATGATATTGTTAATCATTAAACTCTCGTTAATTGAACATTTTATTACGGTGAGTATTCGAGTGTTCAAATAAAAGTATCTGCATTGCAATTTTTATTTGCAATTAATATAAAACATTACGTTTCTTTATTAAGTTTTAGATAGTCGTGACAGACTATTTTATTTAAAAATCACCTTGGTGGGTTATTCGAATTTTGGAAATCAGGCATTTTTTTAGTAACCATTGAACATGTACGAGCACACTGTGAACAGCAATGGTGTGGTGAGTTGAGCGCGTGCTTCTTGTCGCGGGTGCTTTGGATGTTCCCCAGAGGGCGTGTCCGACGAGAGCCGAGGCAAAGCGCTACGTACCGATGAGAGCGATGACGTCGCCTTCGAGGAAGCTGAGCTGGTTGTCGCCCGAGGAGAGGTAGGCGTAGAGCGCGCGCGCCAGCGGGGCGTCGGCCGCCGAGGGCGAGGGCGCAGGCGCCGCCAGGGACTTGGGACGCGTGGGCGACGCGGGCCCTGCAATTAGATCAATCAAATAACCAATTGATTGCAAATTTAGCCCTGTACGAGCCGGATACTTCGGCAACGGCCCGCGAGATATGTTAGAATAAAACGGGCTTAACGCCAATACTGGCAAGAAAATTGCGGTAAACAACGCCACAAGCGCGCCGAACGGCTATTATCTTTCCTGACCATGTTTTCTTTCATTTTTCAGATCAGTCATAGATGTCCGTAAGGATAGGGATGGCTCCACAGCAGGGAAGTGTGGTCGCATTGCACTTAGCGGCCACACGGAACTGTGCTGCATAGCAATCCTCGCGGGCCCTGCGCGCACACATACACGCCGCCGCTGATCACCCGACTCTTTGGATTTTTTTCGATCTTTTATGTTTATTTGATTGAGGATATTGTTATTTCAGTGATGACACAACAATAAATATATCAATGTATCAATTTATGCATAATTGGTGGATATTTAGGAGAGCTAGGATTCCTATTTTGGCTTGTGTATCAATTGGTTGAAAATTTGTAAGAATTTTATACCAGCTAGTTTTCAGTGCATTGATTTTTGCCTTTGTTTGTGAGTATACTAAAAAAATAAATAGAAATTTAAATCTGAATTGCTGAACATTGATAACTTGCTAGACTATAAGATATCGCTTATAATCTTCAGAGCAACTTGACGTAAAGAAAATGACAAATGTGTTGCGGATTGCCTGCTCTTTAGCAGGCACTTCACTTCCAATTTCAGTATTATACTAATGGGATCAATGCAGGAAATCCTAAATTTTCTAATTAACAAGATATCGATAAGAAATGTTACCCGTTTTTCAATGACAGTAAAAGCGTTATAAGCATATTCACTGTAATAATGCTAATAAAAAAATATGGGTTTGTGTGATAATAATGCATCAACTCAACGTCGTATAAAAGTATCACTAGGTCGGGCTTTTATTCATTATCAAGTGGTAAACGTCTTGATTTGTTTGATCGCCCTCTTAAACACCGAATCTTCTGTTTTCTCATTCCTTCTCTTGTGAACGTAAGAAGGATCCACCATCACTAATCGACAATTTGTTAAGCCTTGGATATGCTGTAAAGTTAAACATTGAAAGAAATTTTCATTTAGCACAGTCTTTTTGACTTAAATCTTATTTGTATGAAACATTTTCGTTTGCATTTTCTAATTTTTTGTTTTATTTCATTCTATAGAACGACCCGTAAATAGATGTTTATGTGGATAAATGTTTTTCAGAAAATGTCTTAGAAATATTCTAAAAATAAATCTGAAATAAAGTAAAAATGTATTGTATTGCCAGACAAATGAATTAAGTTAAACATAAACTGTCTTTCTGAACTAATTGGTAGTTCATTTTCAAATTCATGAATATCTTAATTTTTTTGAAAGCAAGGAAATAGAAGTTAATTATTTTTTTGAGAGACCAATTTTAAGAAGAAGATAACATATTCACATTTTATCACATACTATTTATCACAAATTCCACTTCAATGACCTATGTTTTATTGAAATTACGAAAATGGCCGTTATAAAAGATAATAGGAAAATGAATAAAATCAACGAAAATATTAGAAAAATGTGAGTTTACGCATCATGGAAATCATCAGGTCTTATCACGTGAATTTACTGAATAAAAAAAAGAAGAAAAAACAACTTTTCGGATGCATTGGGCTAGATCACTACTCCTACCTGACCTCAGATAGCATGCAATTTCACTGGAGATGCCCATAATGCGGTCGAGGAAGCTTTCTACTTCAATAAACTCATATGACGAGTCTACGTCACATTGTTCTATAAATCAAAACAATATATCCTACTCCACTTCCTAGTATCTATAAGGCAATTTATTTTATTCGAAACCGTCTAGAATGTCCAAAAAGAGTGACGCATACTTAAACAGTATTCGGACATGAAACGTCTAGAATGTCAAAAAAGAGTGATGCATACTTAGACAGTATTCGGACATAAAAATTCCAATTTTTCAACCCACCTTGGAAACGTACAGAATATACTTTCCGTACACGTACTGTAAACACAACAATTAGAAAACAAAATACATACCAACTCCCGAACGGAGAAATACGTCGTATGTTCTCGTGATCGTTAATTAAATTAAATTTGTATATCTCACGGAAAAATTGCCATTAAGTAGAGGTCTCGAATAAAATATTGTACAACACACGGTGAAAGTGACTTTCCATGACACGACGGGATCCGTCGATTCAGCCTATTGAATTGAATGTGCCTTATTTTACGTGGCGAGACTCAGGCCATGAGGCCTGCTCTTCCGTCTGACCACGCAAATTTCGCTACGCTTCTTTCACCAACCACGGGAGAAAGAAGGTATTACTTGGGCGACGAAACAGGCGATTTGAATTTAGCTCAGAGACATCATTTAGGCTTGAGGATCTTTTACATGCAGTAAATCTACTAACATGGGACATGTTACTTCCCTTCCGAAGGAAGGAGTACGAAGGATTTTCTCGCCCTTAAAAATCCACGGCTTCGAACCCGGAAACGTGGGTATAACATATCCGATACGCTAACCGTTACACCATCGCCGCCGCTGATGCCTATCGGCATCAGTCGGGAACTCTTCCGTCTAGTCAAGCCTTTGTTGCCTTGTAATGTAAATGTTAGAGGACACACTTGAGAGCCATTTGTTAATACTTGTGTGGTTCATGAATCTATAATGGATTGATTCCTGCATCACACCAGTATATCACACCATAAAGGCACAAGAATCCATGCTAATAAGATGCCAGAGACATATGGAGAGGAAAATTCTTCATGTAACACTAAGAGATAAAATTAGATGCGAGGGAATCGGAAAGAAAACAAAAATATAAGACATTGGAGATAGTGACCATGAATTCTAATGGTGCTGGAGCGAACATGTTGCCCGTCAAGATCTAAGCAGATCGTCACACCGTGCTACGTTTTGGGATCCGAGAAACGGCTGGCGCGAACAACGTCGACAACAAAGGAGATGGTCTGATGTGTTCAAGAAAGAAGTTGGTGTAAAGTGGTCTCAAGTAGCAAAAGACAGACAAGTTTGGAAGAAACTTAAAATCAATGTGTGAAAATTTTGACCTTTCAGTTAATACAGAACACTAAGTTTGTTTATATATATAAATTAATACTATTAATTAAAGATCTATAGTTTTCAACACTCTTATGTAAACATACTATACTTGTTTTCTGCAACGTGGCATATCAAGGCGAAAGAGGGAGAGGGAAGACAGACTCCAGACAACGTCACTGCAGCTCCGACTTTTACGGCACCCTATTGGAGTTTGCCTTCCCTCTCCTTTGGCGCGTGGCCTTGACATGTCACGTTAAAAAATCGAAGTATATGTTTCGAAACTATAGGTGTACCAAGTCACATTCCGGCTCCTACGGGAGGCCTTAGCCCTCAAGGGATCTGATAAGCTGACAATAAAATAAAAATAAAATAACATAAATAACTATTATTTCCGACGAGTTTTGTAGGCAGATGTGACTCACCGCGCGCGAGCGAGTGCGTGGAAGCGGCGAGGTTGAATTCGGACTTGGCGCGCGCCAGCGGGCGGGGCGGCGGGCCGGGGCCCGGGGCGGCGGAGGCGGCGGCGGCGGCGTCTATGCAGCGCACGTCCAAGCAGGAGGCGTCCATGGAGCGCGTCTTGCGCAGCTGCGACGCCAGCGACAGCCGCTCCGCCGCGTCGCCATCGACCCCGCCCACGCCCCCGTCGCCCGCGTCGCCCGCCTCGCCGCCGTCGCCGTCCGGGCTGCGCGGCCGCGCGTACGGGTCCTCCTCGCCCCAGAAGCTCACGTGCTGCAACAGGACACACCTCATTGGATTGATTGATTTTGATTGATTTTTCGTGTTTCCGGGCGCGTCAACTGCTTCGGTCATTAGTCCCGTTAGTGTAGTGCATGTTTCTTTCTCGGGGGAATGGCGGTGATCTTCCCCCGCTGGATGGCGAGATCCGGCGCCGACCTACCGTCGGCTAGCGGGGTTTCCCCCTAACCAGGACTCTACCACCAGCGGGGCACCGCCCCAGCCGAGACAAGCTCTAAGCTCCCGACCGGTCTCCCGGAATATGTGGTAGTGTAGTGCATGTTAGTGTAAGTGTGTGTGTAATGGTAATGTGGATAGGACAAGGAATCGGAAGGAGAGATCGCGCGCGGTCCGTGGCCCGTTTGTTAGGGTACTGCTCCGGCATTCGCCTGGTGTTGATCGGAGAAACCACGGATAACTACCGATCAGAGCAGCCGGCCTCTAGAATTCTCCTCCAGACAGCAGCTGAATTCGACCTAGCTGAAAAGCTAGTGTCGAAAATCCTGCCGCCATCAGGACTCGAACCTAGGACCTCCCGGTTAGAGTTGATGCACTGAGTTACCGCTACCGGTGCGTCATTGGAATCAAGAGATGGTTTAAACAGGAAGCCTAAAAGTAAATGTTACAAACGTCTAGGGCTGAAGATGTAGAAGGGTGGAAGATTATCACTTTCCCTGGAACAGTGCGTCGGGAAGAGCGGGACATCATATAAGGGTCGTTTGGTCACAACATTATTGGAATGAAGACCTGGTTTATACAAGAAGCTTCGGAATAAATGTTACAAACGTCTAGGGCATGTAGCAGGGTTGATGACACCTTTTTATTTATTAACATGTGATTGGAAATTTCGTATTACTAAGCTACACATGCGTCGTTTGCCATTGATTGTTAGGCATTTTCTCGTGCACCTGTAATTTGGCAGGTTCTCGAAATCCCTTTGACTGGGTCAGAACGTGGCTTGCCGCAGACTATTGGATGAAGGGTTTTTTCAGTTGTGTGTGCCTGATTCTGTTTATTTATTCACCTACATATTGTACTGACATACAAAGTCGTCAGCACCGAAACTAATGAGAACGAAAGAGAATAACACAAAATGTATGCAATTGATGTGCAAATTTAGTCGTTGTAGCTGAATTAACAGATAATAGATTTTATCCCGCGGTCAGTTCATAAAAAAGTACTGGAAGTAAAGTATGGAAGTTTGAGATACGTAATTAAATATTTGCAGCATTTCTTTTGTAAAATAAGCCTGAAAAGAATCGAAATTGAGCACTTCAACATGGAAAAGAAAGTATCCAATACGCACACACAGAGTATGAGCCCGTCATCAGTTGATGAAATTCTGAATTATTAATGATTATTATTCATCAACATCAAATTAAAGTTTCAATATTAAAATGATTTTTCATTTTTTGAAAGTGCTCAGTATTAGAAATGTTAGAACTTTATTTTTGAAATATAAACATTATTTCTTCAAAAATTACGTTGTATCACAAAATATCGCGCGCGGAACTATTAGTATAGCTTAAGTGGAAGGGAGGAAAAAATGAGCACATTGCACAATATTTAAAAGAATTAGAAATGCAACTTGTGCACTGATAGAAGCAAAAAGTATCTTTTAAGAACTATCTGCTAGTAAACGCTTTTAAAAATGTATCGGAAATATTGCCGAAGGCGATATTATTACGCATACTCATAGAGTTCATTTACATTTTTAAGATGAGATGGACAATATAAATATTGCTTTACAGGGATCATTTTTAATGCGCAATCGTTCACTACCTTTTCGTTTGGAGTTACGTGTCTCAGAGTAATGGTAGGTCGCTTTCAACCAGCGACAATTCTTTCAGCTTAAAAGGCACTTATCTCTAGTAGAGCCCTTTCCCCCAGTGACAATAAGAAATGGAAAGTGAAACTGGCATTTTCGAATGTATATTTGGTGTATATTTGGTATATCCTTAATAACGTCATATAAGAAAGCTAGAAGGTAGAAAACAAACAAATTAAATTTTCCAAGATCTTAAATGCTGATGATTGCAATATTGAAAAAGGGAAAGGAAGATTTGAAATTTTTTGATATTTTTCATTGATGCTTATGGACTTATTCGTTCACGAGAAATCTCATTCTATGTTAGTGTATGGCCTCGAATCGCTTTGAAGACAGAGCTCTCTATACGAGTTCCGCCTTGTTCTCTCTTCCCTTCTGGCGATTACACAAGTGCAAAGAACGAATTATACAATGTTGTTTTCACTGATACCATTTCAAAATTAAAAAGGGAGACCACAATAGTATGTCGTAGAGATATCGTCTCGAGTAAATATATTCGTAGTCGTTTCACTAGATGGCCATGTGCAATCAAGATTACAAAGAAAAGGTAATTTCCTTCCATGTGAATTCTACTGTTAATTTGAGGAAAACAATTAAAATGTTAATAATTTTAATTATTAATTTTTTACTTTAATTGCTTTTAAATGGTGATTTTGTAATGTTTCCTGTGTTTTTAATCCCCACTTAAGCAGAATACATATCCTTTTTTGCATTCCTATTTTAGTAACAATATATGCTCTTTTTCCTGTCTATTTTAAGTAAAATAAATGTCTGAACTTCCGGGCTCTACATATAAGAAAATGTTACACAGCAAAAACTCGACATATTTCAACTACACGGAAGAAAAGAAACTAACTTGTCTTAATAAGGCCGGAGTGTCCGTATTTAAATGTGTAAGAATGTGAATAAGAGAAATCGAGATTGACGTTCTGCATTCACATGTAAGTTTCATCCTGTAACTTTGTTTACATCGCTTTTAAAAATATAGCTGAGGATTGTTCTGGGATTAAGATCAAAATTGGTATGCATTCAACAACAACACTTTTGGACAGAATTCAAGTTACTCTCTGGTTGTATTATTTTCTGGGATAATAAACAGTGCTATAAAGGAAAATATATATCCCGTCGATTGGTTTATACTTATAGTAGACATCTGAGACATTGACCAGATCGCTTCGTCCGCGATCGGGCCACCGCAGTGGATTTCAACTGCAGGTGTGACCGAAACGTCTTGCTCATTATTCCACGACCCACTGGCCCGGAAAGCAACCCTCCGTTTAATGCCAGCAGTGAAAGCCCTCATAAATTCGTAAAATCTCTAATTACGTCTCATCGGCAGAGGTCATTCAGGGCATCAATTGATGTCACTGCAGTGCCCCTGACTGGGAGGTCCTAGGCTTCGAGTGCGAGCTTCTGACCGGGAGGGTTTTTAACACTAGCGAAATAGCTAGGTCGAATTTAGCACCTATCTGAAGGATAATTCTAACGGTCGGCTTCTTTGATCTGTAGTTTTGCATTGCTTTTTCGATCAATAACGGGCTAAAGCCGGATCAGTACTCTTGCCAAAGGGCCTCAGACAGCGCGCGCGATCTTTCCTTCCTCTTCCATGTCCTATCCCCACCTCTTACCTACACACTCTTACATGAACTACACTATTACACATATCAGGAGACCAGTCGGGAGCTTGGAGCTTGTTCGGGCTAGAGCGATGCTTCACTGTTACGAGATTCTTGGTTGGGAAAACGCAAGACGATGTGTAGGAGAGTGCTGGATCTCACCATCCAACTGAGAAAGAATGCCGCGATAAAAACATGCACAACACTTACGGAACTAATGACCACAACAATTGACGCACCCTGAAACACGAAATAAACAATCACTCTGGATATTTTTCTAGAGAGCGGCGCGGGGGGGGGGCAGTCGGTAGGGGGCGTGTCTCACCCGCAGGCGCGTGACGAGCGCGCCCTCGACGGCGTGAGGTAGCACCTCGCGCGTCGCCGCCACCTCCTGCCACGCGTCCAGGCTGCGCTGCAGCGCCGCGCCGCCCAGCGAGTGGAACGCCAGGCAGTGCTTGGCCAGCGAGCACTGCCGCTCCAGCACGAAGCCGTAGCGCCGCCTCTCCTGCGTCATCGCCTAGGCAAGACACAACCCACTCCATCACGACTTACACACTTTATGTATGAATGAAGGGCGGGTGTAGTGCAAAGTAAACAATGACAAAGAATCGTCTTCTATATTATTTCAGTAGTAACCATGCCTTTTGCGGCGCTCACACGCCACCAATCTTTATAAACGAAGTCTCTAAAGAAATTGAATTTCACGGATACGGGAAGAATTGCACTTTGACTTTAAAAATATGAAGGATTTGTTAAAAAAAAAGCATTTAAATATTCATATCAAACGGGCACTTCTTGGCAATCCGCAATACTCGACCGTATTTTTTTTTAATCTACACCGTTATATAACTTCTAAACCAAACATTTTTGGGTCATAAAAACTTAAATTTTGAGGCCTCAAAGAAACGTTCCTCGCACCGTAATCTACAGGAGGAGATCTTCTTGAACATTCTATTACATTTTTGCTGGTTCGACTCTTCTCTATTCTACCCCAACTGTTCAGAGCCTATAGAATCTGCAACTGTATGTGAAATTAAACTAATTACCTGATTTTCTACAAGGCTGAACTACACAGGTGTACCTCTCTGCTCGATAATAACATTAAATATAAATAGTTTGTATTGACATGAGTATATTTTATTGTTATCAATTACAAGAAATATAGAACAAGTAGTCGAGCATAAGAAAGTCTTGAAGTCATATTACAAGCTTAATATGGATATGGAAAAATAGGGAGAGGGTTTAACATGCGAGAGTTCTCGCGCGGATATGCTAGTAAATCTTTAATCTTACCTCTATTTCGTTATTTTATTCGGCATAACACTTTTCTACTTAACTATTGTTACCAATTATTATATTATGATTATGTGGGGTAACATTTAATTACTGGATAATACATAAACACACATTGACTTATCTGGGTATGATTGTAAAATACGTTTTCCTGGATCATGACTTTTCTATAAATTCTTCATTTGTGTAAAAAATTAATGTATTATACGTACATATAAAAAATGAAAATAATAAATATAAGACAAAATGTGACATATATATTCAATAAGACGCTAAACATTTTCAGGCATTCCATGTCGCATGCCCAGACATTCTATGTCAATGCATTCTATGCCACGAACACCTTTCAGACGAATATCAAAAGGATATTTCACTTCACAATACAATAATTTCAATATTTAAAGACATTTGAAGATTAGTGTGAAGAATATGTACCTGCGCTCTATAAAAGAGCTGTTTCAAGTATTCAGTTACCCAACAAGAGAAAATATGAAACAAAACATGAGACTGGAAAAACATGCATTTTGAAAATTAATGTCTTATTTACACAATTATTAACAATATGATTTACTCACCGTCTTTAAACTCTGTTCGCAGAAAACGTCCAACTTTGTTTTCTCCTCCTCAAGGACCTGCATATTCTACAACACAAATTAATAGAATGCTATTATGTACGAGTATATATAGCTATATAATTTATTTATAGAAACTTATAATGAAACACATTAATATACATTTATTAGGATAAATTTCAGAGTTACACTATTTTGGAAATACTTTTTTAAAAGTACCCAAAATCATGACTCTTCATTGCAAACAAATTACGTTTCCACTTTGCTTAATCAATAGAATTCTAATTCCCGACTACTCATTGACTTGTAAAAATTAAAGCTCATGGAAATAAATGCATATCTCGATACTGTGTACATCCGTTTAGGAAGAATTTCGGAAGCAGAGCAAAATTGAAGTAACCGTTTTCAGTGGGAACCGTAGTGTGTGTTACTATTGTGACATAACCAAAAAGACGGACATTTTTAGACAAATAACGGCCAAAATGTTGTAGATATTGAAAAAGACATGGGTTTCTATGGTGCAGATACGCAGATGACACCGTAGCAACGCGAGTTCGTCCTGAGACGTGGGTTTCTATGGTGCAGATACGCAGAGAGTACACCATAGCAACGCGAAAAAAACAAGAGAGGAAAGAAAACACAACAAGCTTTGAAGGGTGGACCAGATTGGACCGAAGGGTGGACCTAATAATTAGGTCATTCCGACTCGTGTCGTGGTGGTGAGCGGATCGCTTGTGCGGTTTTTCTTGAGATTAATTATCAAATCGGGACTTGTGATATTTCGTGAGAGTGAACATTGAACTTGAACTTAGAATATTTCCGCATTAGGTGTGCAAAGGGAACTTGTAAAATTTACGTCTTGTACCACTGCAAACTAGGACTTGTAATATTTTCATGAGTGAACCGGAAAGTGAACTTAGAATATCTTCGCGGTGGAGTTACAAGATTTGACTTAGAAATTTTACCAGTGAATTGTGAATTGCCATGTTATTCCGACTTGGGAAAGTAATCAGTTTGAAATAGGTTCCCACCTGAGGCACAAGATAAAGAGTATAGGCGGTGTTTGCGAAGTGGTTGGAAGAATTTTCGACTTGGTCGCTGATCATCGTGGACTTCGATAAGAAGGAAGATTGGATTATTCTACGAGGCGATATCAAGCAACGTGCGCCGAAGAGGCAAGAAAGGATAAAAGGTTCTATAACGCTGTTATTGCAATAACGAGAAAAATGGTCATGACCTAACAATAACTTGTAATAATCAATGATTGTCTGATAACTTTTGTCATTCATAATAAATTATAATTCATAGTTTGAAAGAAAGCTAATTCTTATTTGCCATTACATGCAATCCTTGAGTAGACATTTTAGAATTATTTTCAGATTCCTCGCCACTCCGTATAGATGGCAAATTGAGTAACTGGTTGCAGAGTAAGTAGCAACAATTATTTCATAAGAACCCGTCGACCGAGCTAGTGGGATTTACATTTATTTGTAATATATCCGAAGACAGTAATAGATAATCAGGAATTCAAGTGTAACCTTTTCCTGGCGCCCAAATTGTTTATAAATTCGGAAATTGGTTACGATTGACATTTATGAGTAATTAATATATAACGTTTTACTATAATGTATTATTGTAATATATTTGCTGTCGTGATATTTGATATGTTTTAGTGTTCAGATAGTTTACACTGTCAGACTGGATAATGTGCTTAATAAAAAATACAGTACTAGTGTATTTATTTCTCGGCTATTCATAATGTAACTGTTGATATTAGCAACGCCTAATGTAACTAAACTTAGTGTTGGTACCAATGACCATTCGGCATCATCTTCCTTCTGTGATACGTAGTTCCAATGTAAGTGTGTAAATACTTTCATGGCGCTGATTCTGAGTTCTATTTCATGACGCGTATTCTGTTTGAGTTACAACTTTTTAGATCTATAAAACGTCCACAAAAATGTAAATTTAGCGACCGTCCGAATTTCCATCATCTTACACTTTGAGGAGCTCGTTATTCTACCTGATTTGATGACCCTCCCCTCCCCTTTAAAATCCTTGAAGCGGGTTCTACCTTGAGCTCCTTGTCGATGGCGAGGGCGGCCTTGGCAGAAGCCTTGTTCTTCTTGCGTTGCTTCTTCATGGTGGCGGCCGCCTTGCTGTAGGTCTCCGAACGCTGCTTGTGCTGCTGCAGGAAGCGCTTCTGCTCGCTCTGCAATACACACCACCTCTCAGCACCTTGGGCCTCACACCCACCTTGCCCACCGTGCAAGATGCCGGGCAACGAACATTTTTATAAGCGTGAGCAGGGTGTCCTCTACTTATACTGACTATTCCATTCGTGGAATTTAAACCAACAACTTTGTGTGTTCCTCGTCTGTGTACTAGCATGAGATGAATTACCCGCGCGTTTTATCACTCTGGTTTTACCATTTCGACGTGCAGTTGTTTCTTCATAATGTAAACAAGCAATAGCCGCCAAAAATAATAAAGAGTGCTTTAATCAACTGCACAAATTGTTATATATAAATTATATTTAACATAATTTTATTATAAAAATACTCAATATTCTCTCATGGAATAGTCTCATTAAATACCACTTGTGGCATTACGACAATAAAATCCTGTAGAATTTTATCGTTATTTAAAGAAGTTTGATGCAATCGGCTTCGCGCCGAAAAGTTTGGTTTCCTACAACACGCTGCCTCTTGTCTCCTTTGTGGAACTTCAAATATTCTGTTCTACACTGCGCCGCGCAGGAATACGCGCCGTAGCTGCGAAGTGTTGAGTGATGGAGGAGACAGGCGGGATTGGCGCGATAAGTTCAGGCGCGGCGCCACGATTTAACTGCGAGTCGCACTTTCTCCCTCTCCCCATGAATCGCGGCTATCGCGCCAAATCGCTGCCATTCTCGTCCGTCTCCTGTATC
Organism: Teleogryllus occipitalis; assembly: GCA_011170035.1. Lineage (NCBI taxonomy): Eukaryota > Metazoa > Arthropoda > Insecta > Orthoptera > Gryllidae > Teleogryllus > Teleogryllus occipitalis. Next base: position 88,349 of record BLKR01002995.1, on the reverse strand, counting down.
GCTAAATGCACCGCTGATGCGACGCGTGTCCCGTGCGACGAAACGTACACTATTCGAATTTCGCACCCAAAAGCAATCATTAAAAATCATTCTCGAAAACCTAAATTTTCGACGGGAAACCAACTGAATAAGAAAATCTTCAAAGAAAGATAACAGTCTGCAATATCTTTTTGTCTGGGATACTCTGTATAAGCATTCGCAGTAGCGAATTTCCACTTACTTCCATTATTGCTGCGTGCATGTATAACGAAACTTCCTATACATTAATCGCTGAATATATTACGTAGTATCGCTCTACAAACTACATTATTGTGTGATTGGGCTGTCCGGGTGACGCCGCGTCGAAGGCTGGGGTGCCGACGTTTCGACCGACATATCGCGGTCCTCTTCAGGGCTGTACTGCCTGAAGAGGACCGCGATATGTCGGTCGAAACGTCGGCACCCCAGCCTTCGACGCGGCGTCACCCGGACAGCCCAGATCATGACTCTGGCCGCGGAAGCCTACGATATTACATTATTGTGTGTAAAGCAAAAAAGTACAAGTACAAGGTTGTTCAAACAGGATATAACCTGAGACAAATAACAAGAGCTGATTCGTCCAACAGGGATGATTTCTTTCGTGACAACTCGGAGGAAGGCACATTACAGCGAATTATTATGAACAATGGTAGTGCAAAATAATCAATGTTATCTACATGACCGGAAGATTTCTTAAAAGATGATGTACAGACTCCTAAACAGCGTGTTAATAGTACGTAAACTATGACTACTAGATACATTTCGATTCGTCTTTTAGAACGATGGGTTGTGTGAAAATCATTAAATTATTAGAGGCCTCTACGGGATAATTTTGAAATTATTCTATTTGAAAATAAATAATTAATCTAGGATGGTGAAACATTTTAAGTGTTAAATTAAATTTTACAGAAAGCAGCAAAACCACTTTTCGTGGTTTCTTCTCATTTATAATTTATCAACTCACTATTACAAGAACTAAAATATTACAATATTATATTAAGAACGTAGATAAAATGTTCTTTTGTTTTGCAGAATTAGATTTTTAACAACTTACGCCAAACTGCAACTTTTCAAAAGATTCAATAATCTTTATAATAGTCTACAGAAACTTTTTTAAAAAAGAGGAAAACTGAAATATCACAACTGACATTGATGTTTGTGAAAAAATATACGTATTACTAAAAGTAAACCATACTTACCTGTACAACTTTAGTGTCCTTTTCTAGATTCGTTTCCAGAGGGACGAGAAGATCCACATAAAATGCTTTTAGCTGAAAAAGATATATCGCCCGCAGTAAGGCTTCTTAACAACAATAGTCTCAATTAATATGCATTACTTATTAAATATATTAATATATTAAACACAATGTATGTATAACAATGAATCTTAACTGAAAATTGGATAATATTTGTGGGAAGGTTCTTTGTTCTAAACTTAAAGAGCCTTTTCAGAAATATAAATATTTGCACCATATCATTGTAAATTTCTACATCACTTTAGCAAATCTTTACAAAATGATGATAAAATTAGAGTATTACAAATGAACGCACATTTAATGTCATCGTGCATTAAAATATAATTCGAAGAAAATTTAATAGACAACCGCACTAACTGCAATAAAGTCTGGGCGACCAACACATAGATGTTTACTTGAATATGTACTGAATGGTTGAGAATATTATTAAAGTGTTCTAAATATAGATGTAATAAAACCCTATTGCAAAATATAACATTATTTTCCATTTGATACATCTTCTTAAAGTAATTGTATTCAGCTTTTTTTGCAGATTTCTGCAAAAAGTAAAAAAAAGCAATTATCAACTTGCAATCGCTGAAAGGTCTTACAATATTCATTTGTTGATTTTGGATCTCCTTGTACACTTCGACGACTTGGGCTAGCGCTGAACCTGCGAAGCACGAGATGAAATGAATTAGATATACTAGAAAACAAAAAAAAATTAATTACTATTCTGATGTTCATAGAAATTGCAAGAAAGAATAAAATTGGCTCGGTAATTTTCAAAGAGTGACCAAGAAAACAAAATAATTCCTCCCGTGTCAGATTATCTTTGTTTCTTGTATGTGGCAAGAAGAAATAATCTTCTTCCTAGTTTTAGTCGACATAGATAAAATGAAGAAGGAACAAAATACTCTAACAGACTTTAAAAATATAAAATAACTTTTATTATGTATGAAATGACAAACAAATCTAACTCATATTCACGCTCTCGTAATCTTTAATATATAGATTTAATTTAATGATAGATCGAATATAGAATTTTGCGAACATATTTCCATATGCGTTTGCGCTGTATTACAAAACAGTGCTATTTGCTGTATAAACAAATAAAATAATTAATAAAAGATGTTTTATCATTATTTTTGGATGCAGTGGAAAACATTTTACCATTACAGTGCTTTAATAGCTTATATTTTGAAATAAAGTAAGGTAAGATAAAATCAAGCTTTTATATAACTAGGTGTGTAAAAACGGGTATGGTACGGATAGAGAGAGGCAAGTACGAAATCACGTAGAAACAGTAGCAAGGGAACCAAGCGGTACCGCAAGGATGGGAATTGAAAATGTAAGGTACGAAAAGACAGAAAAAGAAATTGCAGAGTAGGATGCGTGAAAGGGAAAGTGGGAAGAGAAAAGCTATGAACGTTGGGATGTTTTTGTTTGATTGATTGATTTTTTCGTGTTTCCGGGCGCGTCAACTACTTTGGTCATTAGTCCCATTAGTGTAGTGCATGTTTTTTCTCGGGAGATGGCGGTGATATTCCCCCGCTGAATGGCGAGATCCGGCGCCGACCTACCGTCGGCTAGTGGGGTTTCCCCCTAACCAGGACTCTCCCACCAGCGGGGCACCGCCCCAGCCGGGACAAGCTCTAAGCTCCCGACCGGTCACCCGGAATATGTGGTAGTGTAGTGCATGTTAGTGTAAGTGTGTGTGTAAGGGGAGAGGATAGGACAAGGAACGAGGAAGGACAGATCGCGCGCGGTCCGTGGCCCGTTTGGTAGGGTACTGCTCCGGCATTCGCCTGGTGTTGATCGGAGAAACCACGGAAAACTACCGATCAGAGCAGCCGGCCGCTAGAGGATGTTTTTGTGGCAAGGTAATGAGGAAGAGAAAGGATGACCTGGGCAAGGTGAGAAGCGTAGAGGAACAGAGATGTGGGCGAGGAGGAAGAGGAAAGGGAAGGGAAGCAAAGGGAGGATATAGGAAGGAATGGAAAAGCTGGTGGTTGAAGAAGGGTTGAAGGGCGGCAGGAGTAGAGTGGAGTGGACGGGGATAAAGGGAATGGAGGGAGCGTGGCGCACCTACCGATGTCGGAGGAGCTGCCCCACGCGCCCTGCTGCGCCTGGCGCGCCAGCTTCCCGATGGCCTCCACGTAGAGGCGGGACGCCGCCGCAGCCCCTGCAACACCAAGCGCACGCTCTCAGCGACAGCCACTTAATAGTCACTTCATCAATTCTCTACCACCACTGAGTATTACACACAGTGCACAATTCATGAAATAGTAATACACACAATTTATTTACTCGTCTGGTTCCTCAAGAAACCATTCCAATTCTAAAATCATTTATGGTAATATTGAAACCATAAGAAATATTATTTTTCTATTAACACTTGTTGTTCGTTTAGCAGAAAACATAATTGCAGTTTATTGACTATTAACATTATTAGGAAATACAAGGTCAATAATCCTAAATTCGACTTGTGGATTTTACGACTCCGCCTTTCCTAGCACCTCAACTACCTTGGTAAGGAACTTATACATGCTTCTGCACTATCCAACTAACAAATTCCTGCTGGATTTTATTTGGTCAGATTTTAATTGCGTTGAAAAAGGAGAGAGAATGAAAATAATCAAACAATTACTCGTATGGATAAAGGAATTTGTCAAGTTGTGATTTCATCGCCTACGCCCAGGGCTTCTTCAAAATAAAACGAGCACACGAAACCCTCATAACAGAATAAATCATGTTTGTGTGCAGATAGGGATGGTAATAATTGATAATTGAAATACAGAAAGCTAGTTTTGAATAAATTATAATACAACTTGTTTTACATTCATTACCTTCAGAGTAAATATTGCGAGATTTGTAGTCGTTTCCATTATCAAGATATTAAGAAAAACATTTCTATTTTGCTGACGAAGATTCTGAAGGGAAAGAAGATTCAATTGTTTCACGATTCTCCTTAAATACTTTCTCACAATTAATTGCGGAAAATGCTGCAACACGGCACGCTTGTTTAAATACTTTTCACACATGCGTTTGCAGCCTAACAAGCAAACCAGATGGTCTAATCTGAAGCACAGCGTCTCTAGAACAAGTCACAAAATTCCAACCCTTGTCGTTCTGTTACAATATGTAAATTTATTAATTACTTTCATTCCAGTATATTTTATTTCAATGTAAAATAACAACAGTGATAACCATCGTCATACATGAAAATTACTTTGAAAAAAATTAATATTTTGTTTTGAATGCCTTCCCAATCACAAGGCTGAATAGTGAGCCCTATTATATTCATGTAGTAGTAACACCTTAATAGTGGTGCATTTCCTTACGAATCAGCTAAAAACTGAAATTAACTATTTATTTTTATCTGCTAAAAACAACACCCATTGTCAGTAGCACATAAAGGGGAATACGGTTGTTGTCTTGCATTAAGATTATTATCTAAAGAGGCCACAACCTGGCCACTGGCGTGCTTGTTTCCTCCTCCGGCTACCGAACATTAAATCTTGATAATTTCATGTGAAATTTGTGGTTGATAAATAGAGTGAGCAGGAGGTTTCATTGAGGATCTGTCGTTTCCTCTGCCTTTGGATTCATCTCCTACACTACTTTTAGCAACATTACTCACATCATCAACATCATCATCATTAACATACTTTAATTCTGGGGATAATACATAACGACCAAGGTGAGACAATTTGGCAGCAGATCTTCCACGATATATGTCGCTCGTAGTACCTCAATTCTTACAATAAATCAATTAGACAAAATTTTTACGTTTGATTCATTTGAACCGATGAGAATCGGGTTTCCAACCACTGTTCATCTCGAAGTCTCCCTCCCGCTTGAATTGCAAACGAGCTGTGATCGCAACAAAGTTTTCATTACGGCCGGCGCCGCGGGGCTAGCTGGTGAATGGGCAAGGGGGGGGGGCGTGGTCGACGGCAGCGCATTGGGAGGTGTGCTGGAGAGGGAGGCTGGAAGGAGACTCGAGGGACATTCGAGGGAGAGTAAGGGAGACATTACAGCTGTGTCGGTGAGGTGACCGTGAAAATGACGACAAAGGTCAATGAAAGCAGTGGATGGTTGTGTTGCAAGGTGCATTGTTGAGGAAGACCCACGACGGAAAAAATATGTGGTGTGAGGCAAAGCGAGAGAGCGGGAGGTACAAACGAAAACGACATTTGAATATAAGGGAGATTTTTATGTTTATCTAACACAAAAATATGACGATTTCAAATAAATATATTCAAAATCAGCGCAATGAATGTCTGACTGAAATAAAAAAAATGACAATCACTGATCATGATTTTTGACAATTTCGTGTAAATTATGCTGTTTTTCTAAAAAAGTTTGCTTTGCTGCCCTCTTGTTAAACATTTATTAAACAATAAATTTACATCGTATTAGTACATGTGCCCATGTAGTGTGTATGTTTTTGAGTGGAAATTATAAGAAAAAATACTCTTCATATTTGAGAACATTTAACTTGAATTTTTATATTATAAATGATTATTTGCCGAAATTGTGAGGCACTCTAGATCGCTCCGGAACCGTGCGTCTGTATGCAGAGAAGTCTACCGCCTTGATGTGGGGGAATAGAAGGGTATCGGAGTGAGGGAGGGAGCAAGGGAGGGAGAGGGTGTGAGGCAGTATGGGCCGTGACTCTTGGTCCCCTACTCCTCCGGCCATGCCTTTGTTTTTCTTGTTGGCTCTCGACCCCTGTTTGCACTGTAATTATTATTACTCAGCAAAGCAAATAATGCTACAGGTTGTTGCAGCCATGTGATGTTTCCGATAACAAGAACCACTGAGCCTATTTCTCATGTTCCCTGCAAAGTTTAGATAGTCTTTACATAATTTTCTCGTCCCTGGTGTTTATGAACGGCAGAATACTTAATCACGCTATTCCTTAAATTATCTTGCCAAAATCTTCAGAATGTTTTTAGGATATCTAGAATTTTTGCTCTCCGTAATTATACCACCTACAATCACAAGAACATCCTGTGGAATTATAAATACTATGATTACAATTTAGAAATTGTATATTTCTTTCGATTGCACTATAAAACGTTCAGTGATACATTTTCACAAGAGTATGTTTTTGCATGGCGCCTATTGGTAAATCTATTTCCTGAACAAACTGAACATGAACAAACTGACAGGATGTTGTTTTAACTGTTGCATGCTCATTATTTACTCAGGATGGAAACATTGTTGACCCTGATGTGTTGTTTTAATATCTTTGTTTATTATTCAATTTACTGCTTTACGAGTATGATAACTGTACGCACATTTGAGTACATTTTTTAATCGAACCGTGGCGTATACTATTACGATTACCTTAATATTTATGATAATTTTGTTATTATAGTTTGTAAAACGTAATTTTTTAATAATATTCTAAGCTCTCTCCAACTTCAATCTTACAGTTCCTTTACAAAATATGAAATATGAATATATAATAATATTCACACAAGTATTCATCACCGGAAGCGAGTTCATCAACACGAACAATAAACTTGTGGCTAAGATTTGGAAGAAGTGCAATCATCTTAAATGATGGCTTCTTTGAAGTTTTTTTATTACTACCTAGCGGTGGTAATGAAAGCTTACTTAACAGTGAGTGTGATTTATTTTCACATCGAATTGATAATGATCACTCTACATAGAGATTCATTGTTTTCTCCGTTTAGAAAATCTCGTTTTTCTACTTTTATTTTTCCTTTTGATTTGAGAATGTAGAATAAGATAATAATTCTGCTGAGAAATCGAATTGTTATACTCCTATATATTATTTAGGAGTATAACAATTTGATTACTAAGTAGAATTATAATCTTTTACAACATTCACATATAAAAAGGTAAAAGAAAGAGTTCTAAAACGAAATTTTCTGAAAGGAGAAAATACAATAAATCTCTCCCTTTTGAAAATTGTCGTGTGTGATAAGGTAAATTTAATTCTGGGACAATACTTTATTATTCCAAGTACTCAAATATTTGTTTGGACGTGAAAGGACAAAAGAAAAATAAATTCTCATTCCCGGACAGGAACGGAATTAATGATCATGCTTTGAAAGACGAAAATTGTGTTGGTTACCATACAAAGAGTATACAAATATAGCAACAATTTTGAATATAAAGATAAAATGTCTATACTTTTGTGCAAGGGAACACTGAAACAAAGGACTCTTCAGGTCTCTTGGGAAAGTATGAAACTATGGGTTGGGGAAAAAAAAATCAGTGCGCAACCGTAACATTTTAGCATACGAGTATTACAACATTACTGGAGCAGGATGCAGAATAAGTAAGTTACATCCTATATAAATCACACTTCATTATTGAGGGAGCTTAGAAAAATGTTTAATAATTGTTCACTGTCGCTTTAAATCAGCACTTTTTTTTAAGTGAATATCCCTTGGGTATTCGAGGGTTAAAAAACAGTCCTGTCACCCGAGTTTGCACTTTCCCGCACCTGCCATTCATCCAGTCGCCCGAGTCACGCTGAGTGAAACGTCTTTACAGTCATCAGCCTCGCCTTGGTAGCAAGCTCCTCAGTATTGGTTTCTTAAAGGCGAACCGATGTCTTCCAAACAAGCAGTTATTAGATAGCATTTTCACGTTCCATTTGTCAACGCCCTCGCTACTTCGCAAATGGAAACACACCCGTTATCTGACAAGGGATGGCCCCCAAAGGGACGGACCAACGGCCCCGCAGGGCAACGCGAAGGGGATTTTGTTACACGGCAGGAGGCATTTTTAAAATGTGTTTTTTTTTCAGCAGCGTGCGTAAATGAATGCGAGAGCGCTTCATCCGATACACGGAACGAGCTTTACGCAAACAAGCAGATATAACCGCAGAGGTAATGAATGTCGCAGTGCGTCACTTGTTTTGTGAGCGTCCCCACTCCACACATTCCTCTTCATCCCTCCGCCCGCGCCCGCGCCCCCGAGCCCCCTCCCCCGCGCTCCCCCTTCAGTATCTCACCCCCGCGTTATCCCGCGCGAGGTGAGCGGCGGTGCCTGGCATATGCCCGGTGTCCCCGCGCAGTGCTGGCTGGCTAGCAGAGGCTGCAAAGTGGCTTTTCCACTCACTTGATTCATCGTTGTTTTCGCTGCGGAGCTTGATCGCTGTCTTTCTTAATGGAAAAGACGGATTAAATTGATTTCGTTGGGGGACAAAAAGAACGATACATCCCCAAATTATATTTTTTTTAGTTAAGGTAAGAAATATGTTTAGAAAAGTAGTTATTTTACTAATCAACGTTTTCTTAAAATATTTTACAAAATAGGTGGTATATAAACAGCTGGTTGTTTTTGGTCGCGAACATGACGGTCCCGCTTCGATTACGACCGTTCTACTGCAAAATGATATTGAGAGCAGTTGTTTTTCTTGTGGGTCAATGATCGGTATTAGCAGAGTATTAACCCCTCTGTACATAACACGAGAAAGTTAACGATTCTATTATTTATAAGACGCCACCAATACAAAACGCCATAAATGTGTACCTGCTGGATAGGCATTGTATCAAACTAAGAGGGAAACGTAGAGCTTTGTACATTATGCTTTAAGAAAGTCAAAGGGCGTATAGCCACATATAATGTAAAATTGTAAAACATATTTTGACAGCCTATGACCATGTACTTGCAGAGCGATTTAAAATAAATAAATTAAAAAATAAAAAAGTCAAAAAGTGTATTTGTATTCCGCCACACACGTTGCACTGTAATACAGATCGTGTTTGTTCAGAACTCGAAATCTCGCGTTCCAAATCATTAAATTTGATTTTCGCGTCTCATCGGGACAGAGTTACGATTTTTTAAAGATTGTAATCTACAAATTGGACCTTTTAGACAATTTTAGATGACCCGTGCTAAGAAGTAAAGAAATATGTTCTTGTACCTGCACTCCTTACAACGGGAGAGAGGATCCGAAAGTTGTAGAAAATAGAAATTTATGTGTTATTCTGAATTTTTGAATTACATCAATTCTCTGATACTCGTGCAATTTAATCGTACTGATCTTAAAATATATAATTGTTAATAATCCCTTATCATTATTAAAATGTTTACCCACGCACAGAGTTGGGACAATATATGATATAATGCACAGTTCATATCTTCATATCCTGGATGTGCGAAGCATGAAGCTATTTTCACTTACAAAATAATGATTTACGACCTGCAGAATGCTTCAATAATATAAAAAATGTATTTGATGTGGTTCGTCAAAATTTTGAGACAAACTTATTCATTGATGACTCTTAACTGTGACTATTTCTATATCCACCTTCCCCTAATTTCCTCATTCTTCAAAGTGATACAACGAATGTTAATGACGCAACTGTTGTAGACAAGAGCTTCCACGGTGAGAATTCTTTGTGTAACCATATTAATTTCGATGTCCAGGATATGTCATTTTCCAATAAGGCGATGTCTATTTGTCGTACGTCTAATAAAGCACTTTTCCCCTCAAAAATAGACAGGTTATATAAGGCAGAATTGCTACATTTCTCGAAAATACTAAATACATATTGATATTCTCATTACTTCTTGCATTTTTTGTCTTATTTCGTTTATCTAACGTCATGCATTTTATTAGAATGGCTGAACGCACGTTTTACGAACAAATGACTGCAATGTGTTTGGTAGAGATGAACGCATTTTCAATCATTGGTTTATCAACCACAGGGGACCTTTAATTAAAAAATTGACTTGAAAGTTCACAACAATCCAATTTTACATCAAAGAGTCAAAAACGTTATTTGCTTTCACAAATTGCTTTGAGATAAAAGAGACTGAGATAAAATACATTTCCATTCACAATTACAAATTAAAATACATTTAGATCTAACCCACGTGTATTGAACTGAGGGTTTAATACTATTCTATTTTATAATTAGTCTGGTGCATTGGAAATATTATCTACGAAATACACAATGTATGGGATGTTGTAGTTTTGATCAAATGACTGACCGTAATTGTACAAACAACCCGACAAATGACAAGAGATAAAATCGAAAAACCTTTACAAATGCCAGGAGATAAATCGAGAAGAAATGCATACAATACTCACGCACCATACGCGCATGATGCGTGGAAGCGTCCGTCATTTGAATTGACTCTTTAATTATTTTCTTTTAGAATATGTGAAAAAGAAGGTTATACAATGCTGTACATGTCCGCGCACCTGCGTGTGCAAGCCAGAGTGACTCACTTAAACATTAGAATATTCTGGTACATGCAACGAAGCATTTGAATCCTTATCGGTTACAATATTTACAGAGGCCATTTTGAATATTTTGCAGCTAGTATTATGTTCAGTTTTTCTTGATGACTGTCCACTGCGGTAGTCTAGAGTATCGTGCAGGTACGTTGAAGGTTGACAATTCGAATTCCACGTAAGACACGCTTAGTTGCGGTTGGCTTTTCACATCATCATGTACTCCTCATGAACCTCATGTATCCCGTCCATCCTTCTGTTATCATCATCATTCCTCCCATGATCACCCCGCCATCCATCATACATTGAATGGCAAAGTCAAACATTCACTGTAGTCATCAGCCCAAGAGAACATCTCTCACCTACGCTCAGAAAAGGGTACATTATTCTTCTAATGATTAATAATTTCGTGCTTCCAGGAACGCAAACTACTATGGTCGTTATTCCAGCAAGGGTAGTGTCATGGGAGGCGGCGTTGTTCCCCCCCCCCATGTATGGTAAGATTCGACGCCGACCTTCGCGTCGACTTGCTGGTTTTTGCCCATCCTCTTAGCTCTCCCAATGGGACACCTCCCAGCCGGGACGATTTGTGGTCTCCCGACTGGTCTGCAGACTGGTCTAGCGAATTTGGTAGGAAAAACTGAACGAAAAATGTACCGTGCAAAAGACGTTTCCGGAAAGAAACGGCGTGTCCTGTCCCTCTAGCTCCGCCCGCATTGAGCTCCGCACCTGGGGCCACGCTCTTGCGGAGTAATTTGTGCCGCACACCCCACGCTTATAGATTCTCTATTTGAACCACTCTGATCCTTATTTTCACCTTTTACCTGTGCATGGAACGAGGGTGTCGAACGCATTAATTTAAATATTTTCTTTTATCTTCAGCTTTTACCATCAAGATTTTTCGATTTGACGGTCGTGAGGTTTGCATGCGTGGTAACGGCGATTGAAGTTTGGCGCAGTCATAAAGACAAAGAACTCAATATTGTTACTGCCATTGAGCGGGTTGTCCCCCTAAGCCTTTGAGTACCTTTCAAACACCAGTGCCTGATGTTAAGATGAATTGCTCACCAATCAGAGACGCTGTGTCATAATGGTCACATCTGTAATTTCGCAATATGGGATTCTCATGTTTATTGGCATAATGGAATCATCTTGAACTCTACTAAAAACCCTAGAAGTTTGCAACATTTATTTTAATCTACTTGCTAATTATGTTTAAAATAAAAATGTATTTTTATTATTTGATTACAGGATACTAACCATATTTTCAATCTGAACCATAAACGCACCAACAACTTTGTACTCGGTAGACATCTTTCATTCTATTTTAGTCTCAGAAACAAAATCGATTAAACGTGGATTTGGAGACTTAAAGTTTTTTAAGCTCACTTCCTGTGAGATGAGAAAGCAAATATTAACATCCAAAAATGTCTGGGGTTGGTTTATGTCGTGACCGGCCGCACATAATTGAATGTGCCGCCACAGGAGCACGTCAGTAGGGCGTTACCGCCCCTGGCGGCAGCGGTCAACAACAAACGCGGGCCAGCGGTGCTCGGCTGAGTGCGGCCGCCACGCCTGAGCGAGCGGGGCGAGACTCGACCCCGCCCCTACTACACAGCCAGTCGGCGGGCCTACGGCCCAGGGCAGCTATAAAGCCTCGGCGCGGAGCTGAGGCAGGCAGAGAGTGAGCGGTGGTGATAGAGCGACGAGCTAGTGATAAAGTGGCGGTTACTGTGTGGAGAGTGAGAGACTACGACAACTGCGCGACGACTACGGACTTTCCTTTTCGGCCACTTGGTGACTCGGCGTATAGTGGTACATCTCCTGGATTTACGGCAACACGGCTTCGTCTCTCTACCAATTCTCCTGGATATCCGGCACTATAGCTCTGTACCTGTTTCTGTCAATAAATTGTTTATTGAACCCTGGTGTTTGAATTTGGATACTTCGGTTTATTCTCTCTAACATTCTTGGTGGTCGTGTCCTGTGTTCTTCCTTGACCTACTACTTTACAACCCTGTTCGGGGAATTCACCTTTCTGCAGCTGGGCGAGGGTGACGTAACGGTGAAGTGGGGTGGAAAGAACCTCTCGAGGAAGCCATCAAAGGGCGGCAAGCGCGGGGAAAGAGCGAGAAATGTGAAGCAAAGGACGCTGATGTAGTTTTCGCAGCATATAATCCTTTGGGCGACTCTAAGAGAACATTACCTCCCGTACGCTTTCCAACCTCCTTGATCTTAACATCCTTCCATTTCTCTGATTATGTGCTCTCGTTCTTGCGACAAAAATATTTTCCCAAGTTATTCAATATATTCACCTATATTCTTTAAAGTTTTTCTCCATATTTCTTTGACTCCAGTTGAATTCCAGTCCATTATTAGAAGAAGAATAATTTCGTTTAAGATTGTAATCGAATCAACTCTCTTGCTGTACAAACGAATTGGTTTTGAGAAATATTCGACAAAAGGATCATCGTATGTACTAATAGTTGTGATAATTGTCAATACTGAACATGATAGGTATGCCTATGCTGTAGTCAAAAGGAAAATGTAGCCGTTGATTAAAACGTTGTAGAACGATTGATCGATTAGCGATTCCGGGCGCATCAACTGCTAATGTCATTAGTTCCATAAGTGCACGTGTTTATCGCGGGGGGTGGCTGTAATCTTCCCCCGCTGGAAGGTGAGATCCGGCACCGACCTACACACGTAGGCTTGAGGGGGTTTTCCCTAACGAGGTATCTGCCACCAGCGGGGCACCGCCCAAGCCGGGACAAGTTCTAAGTCCCCGACCGGTCTCCCGGCATGTATAGTAGTGTAGTGCATGTTAGTGTGTGTGTGTATGTAAGGGGTGAGGATAGGACAGCAAAGACGAAGGAATGATCGCGCGGTCAGTGGCCCGTTTGTTACGGTACTGCTCCGGCATTCGCCTGGTGCTGATCGGTGAAACCACGGAAAACTATTGATCAGAGCAGCCGACCGCTAGTATTTCCCTCCAGACAGCACCTGAACTCAACTCAGTTGTGCAGCCAGTGTCGAAAATCTTCCCACCACCTCGCCGGGAGTCGAGCGTTAGGATCGCCCACCCACAGGCACCGCAGTGACATCAATTGATGCCCTGAGCCACCTAAGCCGGTTTGTATAACGACATTGGACTTCTGGGGTTGCAGCGAATATCAAAAGGACATCATCTGTCTCATCCCTTGCCCTGCGCCCCTTCCACTGCACTTCTGCATGGCTTCACTACGCCGTCCGTGCTCACTCAGCCTGAAGCCATAGGTTGCTAGCGAGGCAGTCTCTTCTGGCGGTCAGGCATAATTTGAGTGGGCACGGGGGCGTCTGAGGGTTTTGAAAATACGTCGAACCCTCCTATGACAGGTGAATTCCATACATTCCGCTATAAAGAACGGTAAGTATTGAAAAATCATAGATTTTGGCTTCACTCCAGCTTTTACGTTGTCGTACAACGGACGAATGCTGTTTTCCAATATATCGCCAATCAGTTGGGATATCTTTTAACACGATGGGAGAGGAATACAAAATGAGTGACATACTTGAACTGAAAATATTCTTATTAAAGTTATCTGTCCGTACTACGGACTCCGTAGTGTATATGAAGTAATCCGTGAACTAACAGTTTGTATTTTGTCATCTCACCTTGCATTAAAAACTCAATGACATATAAGTAAAGTGCCTTTTATAACATTACAGATAACATTTTCGATATTCTTTGAAATCATCGTTGGCTCTTAGCTCGTAAAAGTTATCCATTTCCCCAAGAAAATGCTCATTTTCTTTAAATTCATTCCTCCACTTCGAGTTCTTGGCTATATTGAGGTAACCTCTACGTATTTCCCTTACTCCCCGCCGGAGCGCGCGCGCATCGCCGGTGGATTCTTGATCTTGTAAGTAGTGTTCAAAAACACCACCCAGAGCAGTCGATGCATCGCGCCCAGTTTCTGCGTACGCGAACACCGACGCTGAAAATTATTGCCGATGAAAATGATCAAAACAAACGATTCTTGTTCCTGATTGAATGGGATGCTGCATTTGGAGTCAATCATAGGACAGCTGACGCATATGGTGATAAATACGTTAACGATACATTTTGAGAGGAGTGGGAACAAAAGCAAAGAAAGGAAAAAATAAATCGAGTCTTAGTTGCAGTGAAAGGAGTTACCAGTAAAAAGGTAACAAGTTGTTACAGATGTTAAGGTAACGAACTGTTCATGAAGGAAGAGGTTCATGGTTTGATCCATTCATTAATATATTGAATCTAGCCCATTGAAACAATTTTTCTTGGAAAATATTACTAATTTTTAAGAAGTCAGACAGAATTGAAGGTAGTATTAATCCCTAATTCTTTGAAAGCAGAAGAGTAATCCGAACGCTACACGTTGGCTTTTGATACTGCATATTTACTTCGTTTTAAGACTAACCAATCACATAAAATGCCATAACCTTCATAACTGACTTACATATTATTATTAATACTATATATTTAATATTTCTATCATGTTTAAAATTATATCAAAATTAATTTTACACATAAAACATTTGAGTAAAGTAAAAGAAATTATTGTATTTTTTCGAATATATATATCACATTCTTACATCATCATGACAGACTGCAGTGAATTTTGAATAATAACAGGTGGCTAAATTTATATACGAAATTTCTTCGGTGCAGGATGCCCTGATGTCATGAACATGAGTTGTTCGTATTCAAATTGCTAGCAAAATTACTTGGCACCGAATCGAAATGTGAAGTAATAAAGATAAGAGGAAATTTTTTCATTCACATATACCAGAAATGAAAGTATCTTATAAGTTTCACTAGAAAGAAAATTTCATTTTAAAAACCGGTCAACCCGAAGTCATCTCTTCCAACAATTACAAGATAAAATAAACATCCTCGGTTTAAATGACAATGTTAAGCGTGTATCAGTGGCAGTAGTCAGTCAGACTGTTAACAAAGTAAGAGCACACAAGTATTTTACGGAAATAGAACATAGGAAAAAGATATGTATGAATGTGAAGATATACACGACTTTAATATATTTCTTGCAAAATCTCATGTTTCTAATTATTCGCTTTCAGGACACATTCTGTTTGTGATAACTTATTTAAGTTTTTCGTATTCGAGGTTGAAACCTGACAACGCCGTTTTCTGCCTAATAAACATTCTATGAAAAAAACCGCGAAAAAGATTTTTATGTGACATGTAAGATTTCTATGTGCCGCGAAAAAATCATATAACTTTAGTAAGTCATTTTGGGGCCAATTTCCCTAAACATCTTAAATAACAACTTTCTGAAATGAAAACTTTATTCGCACTAGTGAATGTCAATGCGGGGAATACATATCTTGCCTGAATGCTAAGTTTCCTGCATTGTGGCCATGAAGCAGAATGGTAAACTATGTTTTTATATTCCGTAATACGTTTTTAGGAAATCAGTTGTCGAAAACATTTCTTGGTGGGAGAAACCCCAACTACATTAGGGTAAGTAGTATTTGTTTTGCATGTGTGAACCCACCACCAATGAAAAATTTAATACGCACGTGTTATAAGTTTAAAAAAATTCCAAAATATGCTGTTTTAAAATGTAAATTAAAATGTATAATTCTAGCTAGAACAGTAATAGAGAAACTTTCCTTAACTCCACAATACAAATAAAAATGTGACGGGGAATTAGGCTTCTTCCAACATTATTTCCACATCGCTCGAAAGGTTAAATTTGAAGCGTAATCCAGGGAGAGGGTGAACTCGTAATGGAGAGCGTGTCATTAAGAATTAACGTCTCCGCCCGAAGGCTCCTCGCGGGGAACGCCCGTCTACGCGGCCCATGAGCCGCCCACCAAACTTTTCCAATTATTCCTCGCGCCCGCGTTCAGACGAGTTGCACCAGCCGGCGTAAGCGGGCGGGCGGCCGCCGTGCGGGTGTGCGGGGTGGAACAGGGCGGGGAGGGACAGGGTGGGACCAACGGAACAGTGAGGGGAGCGGGCAGGACAGAGGGAGGGACGGAGCGGGTGGCGGCCGGACGGTGCCGGACGCTGCCGGACGGGGCCGGACGGGGCCGGACGGGGCCGGACGGGGCCGGACGGGGCCGGACGGGGCCGGACGGGGCCGGACGGGGCCGGACGGGGCCGGACGGGGCCGGACGGGGCCGGACGGGGCCGGACGGGGCAGAACGGGGCAGAACGGGGCAGAACGGGGCAGGATGGGATGGGACGGAGCAGAACGGCGAGGCGTGGAGAGGCATGCTGAGGCGAGGCGAGGTGAAGCGAGGTGTGGCGAAGCGTGGCGAGGCGTGGCGTGGCGTGGCGTGGCGTGGCGTGGCGTGGCGTGGCGTGGCGTGGCGTGGCGTGGCGTGGCGTGGCGTGGCGTGGCGTGGCGTGGTGTGGTGTGGTGTGGTGTGGTGTGGCGTGGCGTGGCGAGGCGAGGCGAGGCGTGGCGAGGCGTGGCGAGGTAGAGCGGGCGGGCGAGCGGGGCGAAGCAGTGAGAGGTGGGGGGGCGCGGCGAGGAGGGGTGGTGCGGCGTGGGATGGGGCTGAATGGTGCAGGGTGGGATGTGGCGGAGAGAGACGGGGTGAGGCGAGGCGTAGTGAGGAGAGGAAGGGCGGGTGGGGCGGCGCGAGGTGGGTGGGGTGGGGTGGGGTGGGGTGGGGTGGGGTGGGGTGGGGTGGGGTGGGGTGAGGGCGGCGGGGCGTTGCGGGGCGTGGGAGGCGCGAGTCGGCATGACGTGAGAAGAGCGTGGTGCGAGGAACATACGTAGCCCACGCGATCACTTCCATTACAAAATGGAAGAGCTGCAGGGTGAATACAAAGTTTTAAAACGTATTTAATGTTATATTTTATCACATTTTAAAACATTTTAACACTTAGAGTCCCAAGCGCTTGGTGACCGTTGGGTCCCAGAACCCAGACTATTTAGAGGTATTTTAAGTGACAGTAATTATTTTGGCGAAGTAAATGCATAAACCCTTCTATTTTTAGAAAGTTTGATTTTCTGTTAATTGAAAATAAATGAAAAAATAAGCAAAAGTGCCAATTTTTATATTTTACTTGAATATGTTTAAAAAATACAGCATAAAAAAATCTGCGCAACAACAATATATATTTCTCAGAAATATAATTTTCACATATTTCATCCTAAGCTTTTTTCCCGAAGCTAATTTCTGAATGATTTTCCAAAAAGTCAGAATTTTGTGGCATGTTTAACGTCCTAAACTCAAAACAACACACGCGCCATAGTACAGAACTTCGACTACCACTGCAAACTACTACAAAAACAAGGGACATTACCGGCTCGCATTTCTCAAAATAATTCTCAAATTGGCCAACATATGACCACACAATACAACTACATCAATGGACACGTCTGCTGAGTGCCCAGAGTCGACGTATAGTCGGGCATTCGTGTAAGTCGAGGAATCGGGCGCCCGAGCTATACTCGATGATTTGATTTGATTCTCAGTGATTCCGGGCGTGTCAACTACTGCTATCATTAGTCCCGTTAGTGTAGTGTAGTTGTCATCGGGAGGTGGCGGTGATCTTCCCATCTGGATGGTGAGATCCGGCGCCGATCTACCGTCGACTAAGGTTTTTCCTAAACCAGGTATCTCCCGACCGGTCTCCCGGCCCGTATATGGTAGTGTAGTGCATGTTAGTGTGTGTGTGTAAAAGGTGATGATGGATCAAGGAAGAGGAAGGAAAGATCGCGCGACCGCCATCGGGACTCGAACCTAGGACCTCCCGGTCAGAGGCGCTGCAGTGACATCATTTGATGTACTGAGCCACCGCTCCTGGTATAAAAATGTAATGAAAATCGAAATTTTGAGAAAGTCGCGCCCCCGCCTTCCTTGTGTACGTCCGGCCTCTGCTTCGCGTTCCGGCATTGAGCACCCAACAGGTCACCGCTCTCCCTCTGCGCTCGGGGCGATGGCTGAGCCGCGCTGCACTCGCCCCCACGCGGATGTCGATGGCACGGCGCCGCGCGTTACTTCCCAGCTCTCAATTACGCCGGAACAAATGGCCTGCACTTGCGCGCGAGCAAACACCGGCTAATAACAGCAAAGCGAAGCGAAGTACGGCAGAGCGGAGCGAAAGAGAAGGGAGGGGGAGGGGAGGGGAGGGGAATTCGCTGGAGGGGAAATGCGCAGCGAGGAGAGGCATCGCGCGCTTTAGCAGATCAACAACGCGCGCCGAGGTCCGTCGGAGGGGAAATGACGAATAATGAATGCTTGTGATACCGCTATTGATATTTTAGTCAATTAGGCGTTATTTTAAACCAAATAAACAACACGGAGAGCCAAAATATGAAGGTTATATGTGTTTACCTTTACTTTCTCGTACACGGTAGTACAGACATACAGCAGTAATCGCCGGGAAACTCGATCTCAGCGGAATTAATTTTGCTAAACCAGAAAAATACTCAATACTCTTAAAGTAAATTCGTTTTCGTGCGTCGTTCTAACAGACTATTTACATTTCAAGAAAATAATTATTATTTACTGTTCCTGAAACACTAATACATTTTCAGTTGCAGCACAAGAAGTTGGGTAGAATCGATTTTACCGTGGTGTTCGTCCATTAACATATTTAGGCATGTTTATTTGTATTTTATGCTCTATTACTCTAAAATTAATACAGAAGTTAAGGCTTTCAATAGATGTAGTTTAAGAGTTAGTCTTTATTTTTTGAAATTTCTGATGTTAGTTATTTGGCCAGACCGCGCGTCTATTTTATACCGGGGTTTCCATTTAAAACTGGTTTTGGGTATATCACCAAAAATTCGCATAGGGTCGAGAAAGAAAAGATGATGTATCGACGGCGCCCTACAAAAACAAGATACCAAAATCGACCTCTTCTTGGGGTGTGAGTGGGGAAAATAGAAAAAGTTAAAGGGGAACCCCTATTTTTATTGCAGATTCTGATCCTCCCCCCCAAAAACGTAATATTTGTATTTTACATTTTTTCGTTTCGTGATAGTGCGGTAATCGACAAAAATCAAACTAGGAAGCAAAAAACGTTAGAAACAAGTTTTTCTCAACAATTATTCATCAAATCGAAAAAATTAAAATATACATGCTAAATAATGTGCAAGATACAGGATATATTGAGATTTATTGGGATCTAGCTGGGAGCAACAACGGCATTGAGCATTAAGTATAAGTTCAATCCCGAAGGACCGCAAAGGTTTGAGGTTCTTGGATGTGTGAGGGCGTCCTGGGATCGATAACAGCTCACCGCGTCGAGATGCGGAGCCTCGCATATGCAAGTGGCGGAGCCGGCTCTGCGCAAAGTAGTAAGTTCTTCATGAAAGTAAATCCATAAGCCAGAGAATGGAACAGATCTTGAGTTACAGAAATGAACGAACATAATATTGTGATTCACCTTTCAATAATATTGACATGATATCATCGTAAGTCATTCCTTTCCACGAGATTTCAACGTAACCAGTGGAGCTTTGACCTTGGATTCCCCTGCACAAGTTGCATATAGACTATCCGCTGCACGATTCTGCTTTGCGGGTTGCATTTCGATTACATTAAACATTCGTTAATATAATAATTGGGAGTCTGCCGAAGGCACCAACTCCGTAACTCCTTTACGAGGTAACCGAAGGAATTGTTTTCCCTTTACTTCAATTGGATTTAGTTTTTAATTTATTTTTATTTGAATTATCTTTGGAAAGGAAGTTTTTTAAAAAATATTTTCTTTGCAAAGTACTACGCGAAATACTTCATTTTACTTTCTCGTATACGAAGTAATATACGTAGTATAGAGAAAGTTATATAATGCTGCGCGAAAAACGGCGGATTTCCGTCCGTCCGTCCGTGAACACTACTAGCGCCTAAACCACACGTACGACCTTCTCCACATTGAAGAATCTTACGTCGATCTGCTTCTAGTTGAAACTTTGAAATTTTGAAAAACATTCTTTAAAATTTGGGGGTAATTTACATGACGTCTCCCGGACATTTTCAAAATTTTCTCAAAAGCGGCTCCAAATTTTTTCTTTAAATTTCTTCTAAGAATAGGGTAAAATACATTTATTAAGGTGGAATTGGTCTGATTTTTACCGTTAACACTGAATTTTCGAAAATTGCAAAAGTTTGAATATTTTCGGCGTCTTCCTACAGCTACAAAATTAAAGACAGAGATATTTCCTTCAAATGAAATTTGTTATGCATAAATATCCATTTCAATAAGGTCATATACATGGTTTCAGATTTTTAGTAGTTTTCGTGCAATAGTGCATGCAATATTTGCAATTTTAAAAAATAACAAAAAGATGATTTTCTCAAAAACGCTCCAAATTTTTTAAACCATTTTAAATATGACATTTTTTGACTTGTGTCTCACGTCGGTAATATTTACACTAAAGGCAATTTTTTACACTATTATATTTACGCGCACATGTGCTTTAAATAATGTCAAATAAAGTGTATCGAAAACTCAACCTTTTCTGTACAAATGAGCTCAAACTTCCACATTTTCAGAAACGCTCAAACGCCATTTTCTCAAAAACGGCTCCAAATTTTTTCTTCAATTTTTTTAGTAGATAGTGCTATGTGCGCTGTTTAATATGACGTAAAGTTCGTTTTGGTGTATTCGTTGTTTGTTTCAAAAATTACAGAAAAGTTTTTTGAAATACCTCTCAATCCGTTAGTATGGACATTTTCATCGATTTGTATGCATTATTACAACTGTGAGTGGAAGTGCTTCAAATGGTTTTAAATGAACTTTTTCGAAAAACCATAGATTCCTATGAAAAAAGGCTTTGAATTTCGCATATACAGTAATGCTTAATCGTCATTTTCTTAAAAACCGCTTCAAATTTTTCAATAAAAATTTATAGTTTTTACTCTTCTTTAATATTATTGAAGTTGTATTTCGGTTGTACTACTAGGAACGCAAAAGGTTGAGAAAATGTCAAAAATGTACATTGGGCGACGATAGATGGCAGCTGGCCAGAGAATGGAGTAAAATCTTAAAGCCAGACCACACCAAGGAAATTAGAAAACTATACTACGAGAAAGTCTGTGCCATTCTGGAGCATTACTAGTTTAGTTTTCATATTTAATGAATTAAAAGCAAATTATCACAATATTCTCCTAAAATTACTCATTAAAAATAAAAAATAATGAGAAATAATTTTTTATAATCTAAACATTCTTCAACTAACATTCACTCCCTCACATTGCATGTTTGTTCCCCATAGTAGATTATGAAATCATTCGAAGTGAAATAATGGAGATGTAATTTTAGTTTCTCGAAATTGCATACATTTCAGTGTGCTAATAATTCATGGGCAGAGAGTGCTTTAATAACGGGCGACCCAACACACCTATACGTAAATAGACGCAAAACGATTAGTTCACAATTGTGCACTTCTCCTTCCTAATCGCATTCGTATTGAAAGAAGTCTTTCGGAAAACAGAAGCGACTAGCTCTTAAAATACCGTCGGTTACGAAATGTTAGTGGCCGCATTAGAAAACCACATTCCTTAACGAATAGTTTACACATCCCAAGGTTTTCACATCTCCTGAACATACCTTATTTTTCCGTACAAGATGGAAGATGTGTTGAATGTCGTTCATGCAGATGGTGGATCATTACACTTCTCTGGTACTCTTTATCTTTACAAGATCTTTCCATGACGACAAATATACAGTTAGCACCTTTACCCATTTATGAACATAAATATATTGCGATGCAGTTATTACAGAAGAGCATAAGAGAAACAGATTAATATGTTAATGTTTTCTGCTCTTGTGTATCCATATTGTACAAAAAATTGAGATCACGTTTGTTTTTTAATTTAAAACATTTATGACGACTATAAAATTAAACTAATTCATACATAATTATTGTCGTAAGATAAATGTTTGTTTAAGAAATTTTGATTTCTTTTGCGACTCGTGGAAAACAGAAATTTTGAATGTTTCTGACACAACACCGGCTGGTTAACAAGGTCTCTTAAAGTAAAATATGATAGACAGTATACGATGCATCTCTTACCATCATTCACTTCCGTACGTACGTGAAAACTGTACTGCAATATCTCTTAACAGTTCAAAAATGGCAAGAGGTGCTAAAGGGTTATCCCATATAATACGTGAATTTGTATAATTATGTTGATAATCGGCCTTTGCATCAGTACTTTCCTTCTACATCCGTTCATATTGGGGTATACTTTATTTGAATCGAAGGAAGTACTTTGAGCACAAGCATAATTTGTGCAGCAATGTTTCGTTTGACCATCTTACCACCAATAACTATAATTTCCAAGAATCCAAGAAGAATCTCTTGGCAATCTTGATTAGCTTAATACCCTTTTCTAAACAGTCCTATTATATTTCGTCTATTGACCTTCCCCCAGAATTCCATTTCCCAATGACACTACCTTTCCATAGACACAAACGTTTCCCTCTAAAGTGTCGAATAGAGTAGTATCTAAATTATTTTTTCAGAACAATATATTATTCATGTTGAAATCCATAAGACATCAGCATATAGGAAAATTACACTATCTCTTAATTCATTGCCTCTGCCTCCTAAACAAGCTTTATTCTTGGGCTATGACGAAAAAGGTTCTCGCCAAACGATATTTTTCACTCGCACCTCTCCATGCCATGTCTGCACTCGTGGTATACCTTAACCCTCACTAGGTATCAGCCTCCTCCACCTGAAGTCCTTCCTTGGGGAGCGCTGGTTGCTCCGTTTGCCTGCACGCCCCATCCACCGCACGCGGGGCAACGCTGGAGTCCATTAACGCGCTAGCACGGGCCACTAGCCGCGTTTGTTGCGCCTGCTCGCCCTTCCACGCCCACCCCTCTCTGCCCGCCCCCCTCTCGCTCGTACAACCTTCTTTCGCTCTCTTAATTCAACGATACCTGGAACATTAAGGTATTCTCACTGCATCTCACCTCTGTGCAACAGCGGTACTAACACCTGAAGGTTTGGGATATTAATATGCGTATGGGTTTCCCTTGCAAAGTAATAACTACGTGTAATGTATATTATTGTTATTTATTGTAAATTATTTTTAATTTGATTGATTCTTACTTAAAATATGTTCTCTGATTTGTCTTTGTCAGATAAGTTTCATTCAACTATTCTGCCCGTATTATTCGAATTTTAAAGAGAACTAGGTCTGAAATATTCGTAATTCTAGAATTTGAAAAAAATCTAGCAATATTTTTCTGCTCTTCTCCTAAAGAATATATTTTGCCTTCTGATTCGTTTTCAAGACGGTTTTAAATTTTGAAGTAACATTTTTTTCTTATTCTTGCATTTCACTTAAAAATATTTTTTCTGATATATTTTTAATTGTGTTGTAAATGCATCTTAAGTGCCTTGTCATAAAATAATGTCACATTAATTATTTTGAGGATCTTAACACCACTTTACAAAATCCGTGTTTAACCGATTTAAACCTGGCCGGTAGAGGAGAATTTTAGAAGAGCAGAAAATTCTCAGTGTGCAATGTCATACTGAGAATTGGCTTACGGCAAATAAAAGAATCATGGCTGAATTCCAGACAATATATATATCGTCCAACTCTCGTCCTAATTCGCTTTCATATCGCTCACTCTAGAAAGGCAAGAAACCGTAGTCGTGTCTGTCTCTGGTAACGTATGTGGAAGACAAAAACCAGAGATCAAATTCGAAAAATTCCAAAAAATTAATTCTTGCCGGAGTGAATGCGTTCAAAATGCCCGAAGTGAATGCATGCAAAATTAAGAGAACAACAACAACAACAACAACAAAATTCGCACATCATTAGGACTTTTTCCATTTTCTCATAAAATATTAATAACTGAGAGTAATACCAACAATAATTCGAATTAATCTAGATTTTAATAGCCTATTTTCCAGCGATAAAAACATGGTTTCTCATGTTTATTCGAAAACATAACGCCCAAGTATGAGAAATTTCAAACACGCGCTCGGATTTCTTGCAGCCGAGCACAAGTACGACAGCCCCGGAGCGAGCTATTGGGTGAGTCTAGCGCGCTCGCGGTTGTCAACTTGTAATTATCTCGCCAACTATTTGCCCTCGCCGCGTTCCTCCGCTCGGCAGACCCACCCTCCCCTCCATGAGCGCCTCACATCTACCCTGCCATCCTCCTCTCCTTCCTCCACTGCATTCTCCGTCTGTGGGGCTTTTCGCGGCCGCAGAACTAGGAAGCGCGACACAAAATGTCCGCCCCAAGCGCTGCTCCCCACTGGTAAAAACTAACACAAAGTTGCGGGCTTGACTGCGTGTCATGTTTTTCTCGCCTTAGTTTCATGTGCATTCAAGTTTATTCCAAGTTTACATTGTACGCGTTATAATGTTACTTTCTAGTATAAATATTAAAACGAAACAATGTCCAATTAATGAAATAGTACTTTGTTAATCATAACAAGATAAAGACTGCATAAAATGTTGGAAACCTTTGAAACAAAATCAGTAAAAAATGTAGAGGTTTCAAGAATGGACCATGTAAGGAACAATCCGATTATAAATTATGATTGAAAAAACAGGGTTTTGATGAAGAAAATGTATCTCGCATGTTGAAGGAAAGAATTGTGATGACTACAATGGGTAACAGGATAAAAGGAAGAAGAAGTTGAAGTAGAATATTTACCAACAAATAATTTGAACAAACGGTGAATGTAGAAAATAAACTGGAGTAATAAAAAGTACACAAAGGAGTTTTTCTAATTACAGGAAAATGTGCAAAAACTTCCTTTTCTGCGGGACATAACTATGAAGAGTGAAACATATCTCTGACTTCAAATGAACTTACGATTATAATTTTAAACGCATTTTATACAAATTGAGTTTTTATTCCTTCTGATATCAATGTAAATATTTCTTCCACTTTTGTAACATCTACGCGTATTAAGTATTTAGTGGTTCTGTAACTGCTATCAACAGTAAAAATGTATATTATATAAATTACTTAAAAACTGGAAGATAAAACTAAGGAGATTGAACAACAAATGATGTCAAAAACACAAATTCAAGATGATAGTGGAGAGTGAAAGTTTATGCGATGATAATAGTAATACAAAGTAATACAAAGGAGAATATGACAACTTACTTAATTTATTAGTGAAAAATTATTTCATGCATTAAGACAAAGAATCTTTTTGAATTATTACAGTTCCAGTATCTAACGAATTCAGTAACAACATAATGTTTAAAAGGAATGACGGTAACACAAATTGGAACCGTATTACGAACATTTCTGCTAATTGGTTCATCGTCAGAATACTCTGAGTGAAATGGCTTCCATTGACTAATCGACAGCAGAGCACATGCCCAAATACACGTAAAATCTTTGCATCGCTAATTCAATTACCGACTACATTAAATACCAATTTGATTTCCGCAATGCCATATGCATTTTAGGCAGAGCTTGATGAAAGTCTGAAATTACAGCATGGATACAAAATTATTTCGGTAAAGCATTAATTTGAACACTCGGATTGAATTTTCTCATTAATTAATTATGTAGAAGCTATGAATCGAAGTTCGTTAAGACGATTAAGTGCTGCACAAATACAGCAAATTCGTTGAAGTGTGTTTGCCAGCGCGTATCAGCAAACCAGAGTACATTACTGTGCAATGAATAGGTGAAATTAACGGCAAATCAACACTTTGAATACACATTGATGATGAAATGTTTCCCTTGTTATTAAATACTTGGGATGCATTAATACGCACTGGCCGAGGTATTAAAAGAGCACACAACGAAAGTCTGGCTACTTTCGACCAAAAGGACTCGCTATAAAAATCAGCCTCTAATCCTTTGTAATATTAGAGAAAAATGAACTAAAGTAACGAAACTGTGTTATCCTCAGAAACTGTATTATCATCAGGAAACTGTATTATCCTCAGAAAAGTGGACAACCTTTCTTATTAAAGATGTCCTGAACGGAAGAATTACAAGTCATTCTCTATCATAAATGTTATTGCTGGAAACTTCGTATATAATGAAAATAAGTATAATGAAAAAATGACCTCTGGTTTAACGAAAAATAAGAACCAAATAGTGTGCAATAAAGCCATAGTGTCGACCGGCATTTCTAATCAATTAGTAAGTCACATTTGTGAGATTACTAGCGTTATTTTCTTTTCACTTGAGAAGACATTTATGAATTATAAAACTATTAGAAGCTTATCTCAAATGTATAGACGTTTTTTTTATTCAATTTTCGCCAAGTCTATCTAAATACTTTTCATTCGCCTTATTTCACGGGTCTTCTTATTTATTACAATTGAATTCCTCAATATCACAGCCCCCTGGCAACTTCATTGCATTCTTCACCTCACGACTTCGTTTTCCCTTTCCACTCGCGATTCATCTACCATTTCTTTCAGATTTTCCAGAGACGTGATAATACGACTTGGTCGTTACGCAAAATGGCAAGGACAGTTTCATAGAATGTGTAATTGATGTTGGATCAAATTTTAAGAGTATCTTTAAATTTGAAAGTTGCACGCCTATTTCCCTTTCGCTTATGTCGTCATGATTTTGAGTTCCTACGTATATCTCGCTAAATTCCTCTAAATATTTACCCATTCTCTTAACACAACAATCACTTTATAATCATTACATGTTTGTCTCATCTTCCTTCAACTCTGTTTATCAGCTTAAACTTTTCGTCGCCATTCTCGCGTAATTCTACTCTCAGCTCCTGCCAACCCGTTCACGCATCTACTGTTCGTTCAAAAACCTAGGAAAGAGCGATGTCAGAATGTCTGGTTTCGGGATATAAGTGTTGCAACGCGTGTAGAGTGAAACCGTCCTAATGCGACGACAAGCGAGCAGGCCATTTCACCCCACGCTCTTTCGGCATGGGACCCCACCTGAATTCAGACACCCTAAATAAAATTGCCACGTAGAGTTAACCCCGTCATCAATATTCTCCAACAAGACTATCTTGTTCTTTACTTCACGACTTAGAGTTTACTTGGTCCTTACCGACAATGCTTTGCCCTCAGCTCAGTCTTCCCCTTTTTACAAGACCTGGTCGGTCGGATTGAGGGTAAGGCACGCACGATAGAATGTGAGGCTCGGCGGAATGAGTATTGCAGCGCGTGCGGGGTGCCGCTGAATCGCCTCAAAGCGATCGCGTGTAGGGAGGCGACTTCTTCCTGGCGCTCTTTCGGCGCGGCGGCGCCCCGCATGAATACAGATGCTCTCATTACGCGCGGGCCGCAAAGGTTGCGTCGGCGCCACCACCGCACCGCCGCCTTTGCTGGAGGTTGATGACGCAGATCATTCCCTCGTGCGGCCGGGATGGAGTTTCTTCCGGCGGCGAAGGGAATGCGCCATTTCGACGAAGGGATGAAGGAAAGGGCAGGCGGGCGAAGTAGGGCGCTGCGAATGACTTTAAAGTGCCGCCACCCTCCCCGTTGCCACGGAGATCGGTGTATCTAGCGCGTGAATAAGAGCAAAGGGTGAATGGAAAGAGGCACTTGTCGGGAAGGACGTGGGTGAATTTTATCGAAGTGTATGTAAGGGCTAGTATGTTTATTTGAGCTAATGCAGGTTTTCATTAAATACTTTTTGTTGCCATTGTTCGTTTCCAACACATGCCAAACATTTTTGTGTTCAGAAAGAAAATATTTTCAATAATGAAAGTAATAATATTCTTAAATATTCTGCACGACATTAATGAAAGTAGAATTGTAAACATGAAAAATAATAGATGTGACAGTTCAATCGAAATGCACAATTGCGATTTTTTTGCAGTGTATCCACATTTATCATAGGCAAACTAATCTACAATATCCCAGTTATATTTTCGAAAGAATTTTGGAACAGAAAGATGGGTGTAAGTGGTTTGTGTTATTTGATACAATCGTTAACAATCATTATAGAGACAAAAAGGATGCATATTTCACATTTCTCAAAATAAAGGTACAATAAACTTCCTGATATGATATAAAAATAACCATAGTAGTTGAAAACTGTACTGTAAAATACATTGAACAGTACGACGTGCCTTTCAGTGCGGCCGACTTTTCTCTTTCCCTTGATGTTAGTGATTTTAATTTGTAGCTGACTGTGCTCCGTGTTTGCAGCGGGCTCGGAATGAAGGCTAAGGAGACGTAATGGGGGGAGCGAGAGAATCTGCAGCGGCAACGTGGCCTCGCAGCGGGAGCGCTGCAGTGATGCACTGCCCCGCGCCAATGCAGCGGGGCATTCGTCATCGTTACGGCTGACGGGGCGTGGGAGGAGTGCAGCGGAGGTACTCACCGCGTTAATTGCACCTCGACGCTTTTGGCCCTGTCAATATGGCCACTCACAGCAAGACCCTTTAGGGAGGTTATGATGTTAGTGTAAATTATTCAAGTAGTACTGTACAAGGGAAGAACTGGGCAAATTAAACTGATATATGGGGATATATAATTATTTTAAAATAATTGAATAATATAAATTACTTTTTCCAGCCACAAAAAATTCTAATGTCAAAATTGATAAAACATGTTTCGGGTAGGATAACTAATAAAATATTTCCCATTTGCATAAAAGTAAAAGAATGTTTAATGCAATATGATCGTATGTAAGTTATAAAATCACGAGGCAAATCAACTGGATTACGCAAACAACGGGAAAACACTCTGAAATATGTTTGGATAAATTTTATGATAAATACATGTACTTATACTATCATGTATATTATTTACGAGTAAATGCAACAATTTTTGTTTACGAAACATGAAGGTCGATAGTTTCATAGTCATTCTTGTAATTTTTATTACCAGGAATTGTTGTCTCAGAGAGTATTGAACAGCGTTCCACGTATAACTGGACATTTTTACCGGCCTATTGCGACAAACGTCGACTTCGAACGATTAACAGCACATAAATTGATGCAAATATGAAAAAACATATACCGTTCATGAGCTGATTGTCACATCTCGGAAAAATACGAAGTTTGATTTATGTTTGTCATTTTATCATAATTATTATTAACAAAACAAAAGTAAACGTTTCAGCAATGCTTATGATATATATAATCATATTACGGTTCCCTCAAACCTTTTATCTCAGAGCTGCTTTTTTGAGGACGATAAGACTACAACAGAGACATTTTTGATATAGAAGATGATCTCCAAGTCGTTCTTTATAAGGAATACCGGTTGTGCAAAATGCATACATATAACGTTTTTGCAGAAACAAAAAGAGGACTACTTATGCCAAGTATTTCCTTCTCCATTTTCTCTTACCTTCCCCCGAGCCACATTAATTCAAATATTATGAGACAAGAAACCCCTGGCACATTCCTCTCTAGTCAGACCCTTACATACATTCCATACGTTTTTGTTACGAGCTAACCCTGTGGTACCTTCATTGCATTCTATATTCCAAATCTCTTAATTCTTAACTTTTACAAACAATACAATAAAAAGTGTTTCATTATTTATAAAAATTCTTGAATGTTATTTTTCGTAATAAGTTTGTGAGATGGAGTAAAATAGAGGGAACAGAAAGAAGGTTGTAGTATATATGTATGCAACCCATTCTCAATTAATGGAAGGAAATCTATTGACGTGGACGTGTGGACGTGAATCAGTGGAACACAGTCTTTCTCTGACGATATGTATTTGAAGTATGAATTTATAAACATTATTTTTGGAATTGTTGGTATTTATCAGTTTGCTAATCATTAAATATTGCCATTTGCAAAGTATAATACAATATAACACGATATAATAAATACATTAATTTCTTACTAATAGAATTTACATTATCAGTTTCTTTTATTTACCAAAAAAATCAGAAAATGATGTGTCAATTTACAAATATTTTATAAGCATTACTAAAACATATTTTCCCGCTTCTAAGTTTTGATCTACATACAAACTGTCATGTTTCAATATTTAGATCATTATTAGATTATATTTATCTACAGGTCTTTGATGTTGCAGAGAATACTAATTTGCATGAAGAGATCGAGCGCAATCCTTCACACAATAACTGCAATTAGGGGGCGCACAGTTGCCGATGCCGGATGCGGTTGACAAGCCAAAGCATCCCCGTCGGCTACACGAGGAGCCAATTTGCAGTGACCCAAAATGCAATTCTAAGAGTCACGACTCGATCTAACTATTGCAGGACGGCAAATACAAGAAACACACACACACACACACACACACACACACACACACACACATGCACTCGCATACACACACACACACACACACACACACACACACACACACACACACACACGCGCGCGCGTGCGCGCGCGCCTGTGTGTAGTCAAAGACCGTCCCAAAATTTTTCATTGCAGATTGAGACGTTTTAAGGTTCTTAGGAGGTGAGGAGTATGTGTATTTATATGCCATGCCATACTTGCTTCCTAAGTCACAATTGCATCGTTTCCATAATTACACGATGCATCTGTGCTATTATCTCCTGTAAAAGATAAGGCGCAACAATGGTCCTCCTTTCTCATGAAACCCAGTGATTTCTATCTCTTAGGGCTTTTGAAGAATCACGCGGGAGAGAGACAATTATAATCGAAATTTAATTTGCCGTCAGGACCTGACTTTACAAACATCATCCCTATTTCTTACACGTCGTGGTTAAACGGTGGAATAAACTTCTCGCACAAGCAGGGTGATTAAGTTGATGTTTAAAACTGTTATCTTCGTCAGTTGCCGAAGTCGAGGGAAGGTGATCCCTTTTTCAACCAGTAGTGCTGTGCTAGGGCTCTGGGAGCAACCACCCTCACCCTTCCCGCCCACTCTAGAGGAGCTTGTGTAGCTCTGGGGGGCGACGAAACCGTTCAGAACACCTCTACCGCGCTCCACGGTAGTCCCGCAGTCCAACCGAAGGCATGCTAAATAAGCCTCTTTCCGGGACCTGCTTAAATCGGAGGTGTCTAGCTCATTCCAGGCAGGAATGGAAAATAAAAACGCAAATAGATTAGGCGATGCTTATTCAAATTTTCACTACTCTTGTTTTAACGTTATCTCGGTTGTTAAGAGAGTCGGATCACACTTCAAAAATAATGAAAAGATAATGGTATGTAAAGTGTTCATACTCATTTTCAAACCCATTTTACACGTTGATAGGTCATTTAGTATTGTTGAAGGCATTTCTGAGATTCTTCAAAGAAAAATTGTCTCTTGTTGCATAACTTATTTCTTATAATTTTTATAATAAGTAATAGGTTTATTACAATTAATTTTTTTTAAATTTGACAGTATCATTATTATTTCCAACCCCTAAACCCAGTTAAACTTAATTTACACCTTATCATCGAAGAACACAACAATGAATGGCTTCTTTTCTTTTCAAACTTGTTGCATCAACAATTACTTTCATTTATATTATTCAACTCTTATGTTATTTGTCTGACTAATAAAAATTGGCGAAAATATCTTGCAAGTTGGGAATGTGGAGTTGCGAAGTCTGTAATAGTTATCGTTATACTACGCATAAGCAAACAAAATTGGCTAAAAAATTAACAAGATAAAAGGAGTGAATGTTTAAATACAATTTCATCGCATGGAAAGTCCGAATTAACGCACCCACTTTTGTGTAGCGACGGTTGAGATGGTGGCAGGAGTGAGAAGGGTGCTACAACATGCACAGAACGGCATACAAGAGGATGGGGGAGCGAAGGAAGGGAAAAGGAACGGCACTAGATCCGAAAGCCGAGTAACCCCCCCCCCCCACACACACGCACACGCACGCACACGCACGCACGCACGCACGCACGCGCGCACGCGCACGCGCACGCACACGTACACCTACACACCTACACACACACCTACACGCCTACACACACACACCTACATACCTACACACACACACCTACACACCACACACACACGCGCACACGCACGCACGCACACGCACGCACACACACGCACACGCACGCACGCATACACGCACACACACACATACACGCACACACACGCACACGCACGCACACACACGCATACACGCATACACACACACACACACACAGCGGGCGTCTCAATTACGCTCCGACCAAAGAATCAGCGCGCAGCGACAAAACTGTGAAGTCTCCCAGTGCTTCGCGTAAGGAAACGTGCACACTCCTCTGTTTGTGATATAATTTGACGCTTATACTGTTTTATAAGCTTAAACAGGACAAAGTATAACGCAAGGGGGAAAGATTTCCATTTTAATGAAGGCATTTCGTTTCCTACAGCCAATAAGAGCAATGTGAATAGGGTAAAATATGTTTGAAAAGATTACCCATTGTCATCTAAAATTTATATTTTCAAACAAACAATGTTAAAATAAAGCTGGGAAGTAAATAACTTGGTATATAGAAGTCAGTAGAAGGCAATGGAAAATCCAAAACAAAAACGGGATCGAGAGTCGTATCCAGATACTCAGGCGCCCATGGCAAACAGAATTTACGCTTCTGTCAGGATACTTCAAATTAGGGTTGTTTTTATGTTTTAGTGGCTATACTCCAGACAGCGCTCCTTGTGAGTGGCGCTCATGGCACGTATAATGTCTGCCATATCGTCAATGCCTTCATAACTTCTGACGGAATCCCAGGATTAATTCTACCATTCAAGTATTTACAAGATAAAATAAAAAAATTGAGAAGAGAAGCATCAATAATGAAATATTATCTCTTGAAATACTTTTCTTCCTGCATTGTATTCGATTCTAAACACTATTTACTCTATTATATCATTATATCTACACACTACTCTATTATATCAAGGAGTAACTCCTCAAAGCGAATTTACAAAGGATAACCCTTGAATATGTTTAAGTTATTCCTCAGGTTTTCTGGTTTCGATTTCATTTGTCACTGACATGGTTGTTCGCGTGATTCAATCGAACTGCTCAGTTGGTTATTTCTGATCCTACTGTAATGGATACACGATAAATTAATTTTCATGAAAAACCGCAAGACGATATAAACATATTACTGACGAAATATCGTTCTCATAAGTGTTAAACTAACACGCAGATGATTTAGAGGATGAGCAAGAGATATTTATAATACTGCAATTTCACACCAAAGAAATTATTCTCCTCTGCTCAGATATTAGTCATAGAGAGGAAGTAAATACCATGCGGGAGCGTCGAAAAACCCTCTGGGCCTCTATGCAAACAATTCGTATATGAATGAAAGTATTAAAGTGTATGACCATATCTGCAGAGCGGTGGTAGGGGAGGTCTGTATTTTTAAGATAAATATAATTAAAAATTAAATGTCTATAAATATATTCTGATATAAACGATGGAAGACATTTTGTATGGAAATAACAACCAAACATTGTGCATATCAAGTGCACGAATAAAACAGTAACTAGACTTATGTTCTTGCATTGAAGTAACACAACGAAAATTTAAAACTTCTCCTTTTAAAATTCTGTGTATCAAAATGTTATGGTACGTAATGTAAAATATTGTGTTATTTTTAACAACATTACATTCATATTTTACTGAAATATCCAACAAAAAATACATATAGGGGAAAGAAATCGAGAGAAGAAAAATCGTGTTTTGGATA
The DNA here is from genome assembly GCA_011170035.1 of Teleogryllus occipitalis. NCBI lineage: Eukaryota > Metazoa > Arthropoda > Insecta > Orthoptera > Gryllidae > Teleogryllus > Teleogryllus occipitalis. The sequence continues at coordinate 54,324 of BLKR01002995.1, read as the reverse complement.
CATTAAGACTGTACAAACTGAGAAGGAATAACCAGCAGCTTTGCACTACCAGAAAAAGCAAAACGAATGCCACGATATTCATAAAATTTCATGACAGTATTTCCTGGCGCATACTCCCGCTCCCCCTGTCGCTTCCCTTCGTCCTCCGTTTTCCGCATCGCGCCTCAATAAAATCAACCCTGACTCGCAGTGGGCCCTTCAGGCACGCAGCGGGACGAACGACTTCCCTCTTGGAGAAAGAGAACGTGTTAACCTCTCATTTCACACTCGTTTCCAGTGCGATCCAATGTTTATCTGTGCCGTTATCATTTAGAGAAAGCAACTCGCATTCAGTCGTCGGACAACAAATATCCATTTGCTTAAATTTAATGAGTGGCAGGATTATTGAGGTTTTATTGAAGGCATTGTTATAAGGTCCAGGACAAGGTAAGAACATATTGGAAGTCTACGAACGCTACAATAGTATGTTTGATTTTGAATGTTAAAAAATGTTACTGATCTCCTTTTAAAGCAAAAATAATATAATATGGAACAAGGTCACATAATTTTCTATAGGGAGTGAATTGTTTCTAGATGTCGATGACGGCGATGACGCCGACGACGACGTCTGCGCTGGCGACGACGATACAGCCAACGAAGGCGGAAGCGAAAATAACTCTTACGGTGATTAAGATGACGGCGTCGATGACGAAGATGTCAACGAAAATGACAACTTTGACGAGCACGAAAACAAGGAAGATGACGACGGTCGGAGCATCGAAGATGACGAACAAGACAATGAAGATGTCGTCGGCGGCGATGTCGATGACGGCGGCGAAGACGACGACGGCAACGATTAAAACGATGGGTAAAAACAATTCTGAGAAAACGGTTTTTTAATTCAAAATCACTGCAAAGACGTGGTGCTTTGTTTCATCATTACAACCACGGCATTTCAATCGTTCATTAAAACCACGAAATTACATTGGCACTGAACTATAGCCTAACATAAACAGTTTTCCTCAAAATTTATAAAATATTACTTATATCGTCCTAGTTTTCACCCATTCATGTATAAACAGCGATGACGACGAAGGCAACGATGAAAGAAATATAGTTATACTTGGATTTCTGTAACCAGGCTGATGACAGCTGATCAGCTGCTACGGTTTCGTGCAATCGAGAGCTTAAATGTCTCGACAGTGACGTTACCGTGATGACATTCTAGCTCTTGATTGGATGACACCGTAACAGCTGATGAAGTGTCATCGGCCATGTTAGAAAAACCCAAGTACACGTGCGCGGACACACTGCCCGGCGTTCTGCGGCGGTGGCGGGCGGGCGATACGCCGCGCGAACGGCCGCTGCAAAACGTCCGACCTCTGCCCCTGCCTCCGCCCCCGCCTCGACCCCGTGTTTGCGCAGCGCGCCGCGAGAAGCGCGTCGGGCGGTCGAGCGGGCGCCGGCCCGCATTTTAATGAGCAAACAGCCCGCGACGGCCGGGCGGTTGGGCGGGCAGACGGACGGACAGGTCAACAGGGCCACGCGATGACAGCGAGGACAGCGCGCGTCTTTTATCGGCCTTTACTGAGGGCGGGACCGCCAGGTACGAGGGAAGGCATGGCTTCGACTCTGGGGTACCGTGGCTGCGCTGCTATAGGAATGGTATTACGAGCGTTCTCTTGATTTTCGCCGTCATGTGCGTAAAAATATAGGAATGGTATTACGAGAGTAGCGTTCTCTTGATTTTCGCCGTCATGTGCGTAAAAATATAGGAATGGTATTACGAGAGTAGCGTTCTCTTGATTTTCGCCGTCATGTGCGTAAAAATATAGGAATGGTATTACGAGGGTAGCGTTCTCTTGATTTTCGCCGTCATGTGCGTAAAAATATAGGAATGGTATTACGAGGGTAGCGTTCTCTTGATTTTCGCCGTCATGTGCGTAAAAATATAGGAATGGTATTACGAGAGTAGCGTTCTCTTGATTTTCGCCGTCATGTGCGTAAAAATATAGGAATGGTATTACGAGAGTAGCGTTCTCTTGATTTTCGCCGTCATGTGCGTAAAAATATAGGAATGGTATTACGAGAGTAGCGTTCTCTTTTACACCTACCGCCTGGTATCCACGATGATACGGAACAAGAAAAAAGTTCTCACATTAGTCAATTTAGTTAGGTATTATTGGATTTTAAAGCGAAATATCAGGTTACTGAATTTTGGACAGACATTGGACAGAATTGTAGAATATAAAGAATAAGGTGTTGTGATCTACAAAGAACGTTTGCACTATTTTACCCACACTAATTATACGAGTATACTTTTTATTTCAATTTTTCGCTTGTCGTTATTAAATTATCATCCTGATCATCATTATTGAGGTAATTAATGTCACTAAGAACATAAAATCATATTGATTCCAAAATAGCAAGAACCCAAGTATAAACTCGCGCGGGGATTTGGCCTCGGCGAACGAGATCACGGATGCCGCGAAAATCGAAACAGGGCGTTTGGTAGTATCATCGTAGAGGAATGTCGCTTTTCGCTACTGGAAAGATTAAATTATACACACGCTGTAGTAGATGCTGGAAGTCGCTCACTGTCGGCTCTGATCCATTCTTGATATCTCCGAAATAAGTTCTGGTTCACTCGATAAAGAATGTCTTGTGGTATTGCAGCGCTCTGTTACGGTAATTGTGCCTTAATTGCTTTTCCGCGTGGGGATTTGTCACATGTATGCCATCTTTCAGGAATTCCCACAGAAAGAAATCGCACGGAGTCAGATCAGGAGATCGTGCAGGCGACAAACCACGTGATATGAGTCTGCGCAATTCTCTTTAGCTAAGACGTGATACTTAACCACTGTTTTTTGTCCACTAATACTTCTTCACTCCTTAACGTTTTCACCAGTTTTTTTTAATCGTAATCTCATGTGGAATTCTGATTTCACGAAACGCCCAAATAAATTTCTGCTGACATTTTCTCACAGAAATTGTTGCATTTTACATGTTGTGTGACATGCACAAACACTCTGGTTGAGGGTGAACTGCGAGCGAGCCGTCACAAACCAACAAGACCGGAAAACAACCCTTTTGCAGGGCGAGACTTTGCAACTCTCCCGTCAGCAGGGGAGTTAAGCGCACCCCGGCCAGTAACGGACCTTCGCCGAGCAGAATTCCCACGAAGTCGGCACACTAATAAAATAGTCGCGCTGTAGTAGTGATCTGACTAGGATAATTCTAATGGCAAGTTTTATTCTGAAATTCAAATTTATTTGGAATTATTGTGCGAAAACTGTTTGCGTTCGCTTAGTGACCATGAAGTAGTTTATGCTTAAATCCACCAAACATTTTCAAAAATTGTATTTCCCTAGAATGAGTAACGATGGCAATACAAACACCCTCTCTTCTATGTATACCGTGCCGCAGTCGTAATTCAGTTTGAATAAGTGTGTCTGTAAATGCAAATAGCTTGTGCACTGATGAACTTTCGAAACGATGGTTAGTTCCATTACCATAAAAATCGCCTGTTTGAAAGGACTGGAGCGAAGCAGCAAAAGCGGAAGGCGGGGTGCGCTGCGGAGGCGGGGTGCGGAGGCGGGGTGCGGAGGCGGGGTGCGGAGGCGGGGTGCGGAGGCGGGGTGCGGAGGCGGGGTGCGGAGGCGGGGTGCGGAGGCGGGGTTATTGAATATTAAAGAGATTCTGTCAGTTCCACACAAAAAAGTAGCGAACGTAGAACCAATCGAAAGCAGCATCAATGCAGAATAGTTCCAATCTAATTGGAGAAGATTAAATTTCTTTTATTTAAAAACATCAAAACATCAATGGAAGTGTTAGATATCCTTATCTATCTGCTTTATGGTATGTTTTTCAGATGATGGAATAGCCAGTACGCAGTTACGCACTCAAGGGGAGGTTTTAACACGGCATGAGCTATTCTACCTGACGCCAATGACAAATTAAAAAAAATATAGCTTTTATGAATTTTATATTTTAATGTAAATCATCAAATATATACAATCCAATATTTTATTCCAATATATTAAACATAGACAATAAGTTACAGAACCAAATATTTTATATTCAGTGTAAATGACATTTTTATAAGAAAACATCTAGTCGGTTGTACACCTACACCTGGACTTTCTCTGTTATGCCGGTAGTAATAAAACTGAATATTTGCGTGGTTATTCGGAGTGATTTTTTATGTTATACAAAAGTGAAATTTTTTACAATGGCATGTATTTCAAAGAAAACTAGTATCACTGGAGTGACTGATCTCAAACTTGGCAATAATATTTTCGAGTGACCAATAAACAAATAGCCCAGTTATAACACAAAACGTTACTCAAACATGAGCCTTTTCTTTAAAAAAGAAGGCTTACAAAAAAGCTTCATGGTATTCGATGTCTAACCATGGAAGCTTACTTTATCATCAAAATATGAATCAAGTGAACTGAGTGCAGAGAACTGTTATAATCTACGTGTTCTGTTGAGACATTTAATAGAAATTAACGTGTATAGGATTTCAGTGGATAGAGTTCTTAATTCTTCACTTAATTAAACACAACATAATAATGTTTCATTAAATAAAAGTTATACAAAGATGATTTGAACCTGAAGTATAATAAAGTGGTCCCGCACGCTTTTCTACACATCATTTTCGACTGATTTATAAAAAAATTCTCACTTACGACTGCTCTAATGCTATCCGGTCACCCACACACATACACATATACCATACACATCCACCCACGCATACTCTGTCTTTCCCTGAATGGCACGCCCGACCTTTCGACTTCACCGCCGCCGCCGCCCGTTGTAACAACAGAACACAGTTTTGTGGAGACTGCGCGATCCCTCACATGCAATAGAAAAATTAATGAATGAAGAATATTACAAGTTATATTAAACAACTTCTGAAGATGAATATTATTCCTGATGCGTGTTTTTTACATTAAATTGTGTATTATGAGCAGTTTTTAATTGAAAATGATATCCTTTATCAGTTTTTCTTCACATACAAATACATACAAAGAGAAGTTGGAAATTGATCTTAATTTCAAGATAGGCGAGAGTGTATTCAATAAATATGAAATTATGAGATAAATGACATGAATCTAGAACGTGAAAATATTTATAAGTATGGCGGTATATTTTACATGTAATTGTCTTAAGGCAACTATTCATATCCATTCCAAGTTTTCTTTACAAATATGTTAATGTAAATTGGAAATAGGTTTTTCCTTTTTAAGTACCTTTCTTCCCTTGCAAGTACTAAATATTCATCACTGTCGTTTTGTCTCACGTAATTAAAAAAAGTTAAAAAGTGACAAGACGTAGTCTTTTATTAGTGTTTCTTTTCTGACAATTTATGCGTTAAAATGCCCAATGGACTACAATTATCTAACTATTCCAATAAATTTGTACAAAAATCAATATTCTGATGAAGTTCCTTTCCAGTCGGCTTACACCAGTACTGCATACTTATAAAATACATTAACGTGCATCACTAGCAATGTTTCTTTATGAGAAATGATTGCTCAGAGTAAACCGGTAGCAGCTAAGGCGTTAGCTTTCCATCTTTGGGTACTACATGACGGTCTGTACATGTGAATTTAGTCACTGGCAAAGAGGGCTCAGAATCGGATTCTTCAGCAAACCGTCCGTTTCCTCATATCGTTCACATATTCATTATTATACTCATCACACGTCCATGCTAACGCAGTAATCGGGAAAAGTTGACGGGAGTGGTGCTGAATTTCAGACTGCGGAATTGTTACATCTTGTCCCGGTCTTTCACGCGATTGACGAAATCATTTCACAACAACGCTTCATACGTTTGTGATATCGTTTACATCATATGTATAATAGATTCTGTGAAATTCATTTCGGACGCGCCTTCGTTGTATTTCCTTCTCGGGTACCTTCAATGGCCCACGAATTCCTATTTGGGAATCCGCGCTGTCTCCCCTCTGGCCAATTAACCTGGCGTCAACTTCCCGCTGAACGACTTCCCAGTCAGTCACGTGTGTTTGTGTGCCGGTAGGCCTTCCGCTGGGAAATCGGTACTCGTGCGCTAATTAACCCATTGCCGTGAGGTGTCATCGTCACCGGCAACAGACGCAGTGGGTGGCCGCTGGTTCACTGGCCTCCGAGTCGCACAATTTCACACGCGATATGCAGCTGCAATTGCTATTAATATAGTCGATGGTTGACAAATACAAATTATTTTCACTATTTATTGCCAATTTCTTGACATCTACTTTCGGGACATAATCTTCTTCAATCGTTCATATTTAGTCCGGGAATAATGAGGTTATTTCAATTTCTTCATTGGGTTAACGATTTTCCTGCTTCATCCTGAACTTGACATTTCTCATTTTTTTTACTGAGCTACCTTTTCCAATTAGGAGCCCTTTTTACTTTCCCGCTACGGAGAAAGGAGAACGTTCTGTAAATGTTGCGCGAAAAAAGGCGAATTTTTGGCAAAAAACTCTTATTATAGAGTCTTGCTAACGAAAAAGTGGATAAATGAAGTTGCTAAATTTAGAAACAAAATCTTTTTATCACGTGGTGTAACCAGACTTCAGGCTTTTTGAGCCCTTGATAGCGAAAAATCTAATGACGATAAAACGTCCGTTTGTCTTTGACTGTCTGAGAACAACGCTAGCGGGTAAACAGTTCAGCCTACTTTCTCCAAAACTGATATCCCCCAATCGACTTGGTTGATGTCGCGGCTCTTGAATTTGAAACCGATATTTTAATTTTAAGGGGTACTTTACATGAAATCCTTGGGACATCTTCAAATTAAAAAGAAAGGCTCCATCGTTTTTTATTAAATTTTGTGGTTGGATAGTGTAGACGACGTTTCAGACAATGATGCAGGTCTAATTTTCGTTGAAAACTCTGATTTTTCGAAAAGAAAGATTTACCCTAAATGAAATCAATTCCTTAAAGATATATTTTGAAATAAGGTCACGTACAAATTTTAGAAAATCTGAGTACTTTTCCCGTAATTTTGCGTAAAAACACGGCCGAGAAAGTGCTGTTTTACCACCATTAATTGGTTCATTCCCTGGATATGTCTTAATCAAAGAGTTGCCTCTTTTCGACTTTCCTGTTACTGAATCGAAGCTGGATAAGCAAATATTATTTTACAACGACACTGTTTTCTTTAGGTCAACGTGACCAAAATAATTACGTTTAGGCGTCTCCAGGAGCACAGGAGCTCGAACCCAGCACCCGCTTTAGCAAATTACGTTAGGATTCCCACAGAACGAAATGTGAGGTTAGAACGTGACAGAAAGATTTGTTTTGAAATTTTTGGGTTGTTGCTTTGTTCACAAGAAACCGAAAACAATGGTGACTACGACAGCAGAAATCATTATAGTAACTGCAGTTGCTGTGTCAAACCGATGAATAAGAAGGAAATGCTCGGTTAATTCAATGTAGTACCGGGAAGTGTAAGAAAGACCGCAGTAGTCAAACTGGTTATTATTTCTACGAAAAAATGGCGAATACCTCATTTTTTTGTACATATTTAATCCAGGTTGAGGCATCTCCCTTCTGTACTGGGGTAAATGTATGAAACAAATGTTCATGAAAAGCAGACAGTATGAAAATAATCTTGCTAATTATTTCACGCATGAATTGGAATGTATTCAGTACTTCCATGGGTTTAAGTGCTCGTCTATATTTAAACGCCAAGAACGTGATCCTAAGTTGTTGTTTTTTTTGTCTAGACAATTGCGATGCATTGCCTTTAAAAATCTCACGCGCCAGCTGTGAGTCATTACCCCGATGTATTTAACGTCAAAACTCTTTCCGGGTTGCCTGACTGGGCACAATGTCGCCGACTGAGGTGGTTTTCCATGGCACACTTGCGGTACAACTGCTCATCTGGGTAAATCTATTCACAGTGATAACCAATCTTACCGTCTAAACCTGACGCAAAGGTAGCATATGGCCCTATCTTGTTCTAGAACTTATTTAATTGTCGACGAAATACGTGGGTCCACTTCCGTGCCTGTATCTTATAACCGGATTAAGGTGTTAGCAGTGGCGTTTTCTTTGGGTGTGCAAGTCGTGCGACAATGCGAACTTATTTAGATCTTTTTCATTTATTCGGTCTAGGGTGACGTCCCGCCACCCATGGACAAAGCTTGCCAAGGCGCTGGATCTCTATTTAACGGCCTACTGGAGAGCGAGCGTCCGTGATTGTGATGTTCTCCGTTGCGCGTTGCAGCCTTTAGCGATATTCATGAAATTACTAGTGTTATGTTTTGATAAGGATAGTGAAAAAGTGGAACATAGTGGAATAATTGCTTTCCTTCCCTTTCATATGAAGAAAAGAAACAACATTCAAAAGAAAAGAAACAACATTGAGTAATGGGCGATCGTGTCATAATCTGATATTTCAGAATTGAATTTTTAAAACGAGAACCGAAGAATGGGAAAAATGACAAAAACATGTCTTTTTAAATACTTTAAAAAGTCTTATTCCAATATTTACAATAGAAAATACATCCTCATTGTTGTTATTTTGAAACTATCTTTCACTCATTTTTACAATATAATTTAAAATAAAGTGTTTGTTTATATAATTCAATTTTACTCTAAATATGTAAACGAAAAGAGTAGTGTGGGGGTTTACACTTTCCTTCACTGCCAACGCGCTAGGTCCAGAGTGAGGAGACGCCACTGGGTGTCAGTTTCCTTCATTTCGCCGCCTCACTGTGATAATTGTGGCGCTTAGAATGATCACGACTGGTCCCAACCGAAGTTCGTTCTGAGAAAAATGTCTTTTTCTGTCTACTTACACTTCGGACAAATCTTTAAAGGTGGAATTTGAGGGCTTTGCCATATCCCAATTAGTGAGATACTTCAGCTTATGGTAGATATATGGCAGGCGTTTACCGTCATACTTCTAACTGGAAATGCGTGATCCGTTGGAACATATTATCATGAGCGCCTCAATTGTGATTGGCACCCTACGTTACCGGGTAATACGTCGTGAATAGGAAAGGAACAAGGTTTGAAGGTGATAATAAAAGTGACTGGAAATTACCTTTCTGCAACGAACGCAATTGAAAACATCCCTACTTTTCGCGGGATTCGAACCCTCACGCCTGGTGTTTGCATATTTTCTCTCCCCCCCCCCTATGCCTCGGGTTGGCTAGAGATTGACCGTTCACTGGGACTTATGTGGGACATTTGAGGAAAATAAAAATGTAAGTAAATAGCAATTACGTATGAGAAATGTGGTTCAGTGTGTAGTGCGTGAAGACAAACTTCATTAGCGGCAGCGGCAGGGGTTTCAAATTACAAGGCGAGGTGAAGACAGCAACACTTCCCCTGCGACGACACAATGCCCACGCCATGCATTTCTTGGCGGAAGGTCTACGAACCTCGGCAATGACAATGAAACATAACAATGCATTACTTTTTCCTTGTTTGTCCCTGTTTCTTCCTTATTTTTTATCCTTCCCTAATAACAGTCAGAAATAACAGTGACTCAAATGAGGAGACACATTATATTAGGAGACATATTATGGCATTGCGTAGTGGAATGCTCTTCAGGGGTAGATCACGGGAGGTCTATAAATGTTTATTTTAAGAAGGAACGAAAAGATTCATGGGTTATTATATTGTCTGCTTTTGATGTTATTTCTTTCGTCACTCAGTGTTTGTACTTTAAATTAAGATTCAAAGACGAAAATTTTGGGAAAAGTACAATGAAAACGCAATACTATTAGCGAAGTTTGCGAGTATTGTAATTTCTTTCCACGCAAATCAAAAAAGTCAATTTTTCAAAAACTAAAAAAACTTCTAAATACTTTAAACACTAATAATTTAGTGTTGATTCCAACGTATGTAAAATACTAAGATTAATTTTTCGACTACAATTTTACGCAGTTAATTAAGAAATAAACATGGTAATATTTTTAGGGTGAATCATATTTTACAATGAAATAAATGTGTGCGTTTTTTTAAAATTTGTTGCGTCGTTGTTGATGCAACGCATCTCTTAACCCTTGTTGGGCGTTGAGCGCTTTTGTTGGAGTAATCCTCCGTTACCAAGTAATTACTATCATTACTGTTATTAAGTAATTACTGTATTTGTCGAGTCTCGTCACGTCGTAGTCAGTCAGTGCCTTTTATCCCTTCGGCCAGGGGCTCGACGCCGTTAGATCCAGGGGTTCCTAGCCGGTCACCCAACCAGGACCCTCTTGCTTAACCTTCGTGACTTCACGGAGCGTAGTAAACGAATTCGGCTAGCACCGCCGGCGATAACCGAATTTAATGATAAAAATTTTCAAGGGACAATAATAATGTTTATATTTTTATTCATTTAATCTGCCGTTAATAATTTTGAATCATCAAATCTGCAAATAGAGGAATAGAAGTTCATCAGTTACAAAGTTGGGCATTTGTGTGTTTCAATTGTATAGTATAGTAATGTGATAGGCCAAGAACCCCGGGTTTAGTTTGAATGATAAAATCGGAATCCAGCATTAGGAATAACGATATTGTATGCAAAATCGGAAGTTAAAGAATATGCGTTGTTAGTACAACTGATCAACAAGATGTAATATACCATGCTAGGTATCATAGCGCTGTGTTGATGGACACGGCCCCGAACACATTATGAAAAAGGCGTATAGATGGCGTTGAGAGCCGTTATCTTGTGGAAGGACGCATGGAATGAGTCTCTAGAAAAATCAGAAGAACAATACCAAACACCAAATCAGAATTCCCACAACTCTTGAAAAATATTGAAGCGAACACACGTAAGACGTTGGTGAGGTGAGAACGGATTTTCAGCACAGGCTGGGTAGTATTTAAATGATAGCCAGGCGGGAATTTATAATTAGTTTGAGGTTTGAGAGCATGGTATTGTTTAAATTGTAGTAATAAATTGAAATTGGAAATTTTATTAATGTAGTAGTTGGAATTTCGAATTAAAATAGACTTCGTGTTTCGAGGGGATGTATATTAGGGTAACTCCGTAGATGGCAGAATTTTTCAATAAGTAGCTGAATATAGTCAGTCGCGAGTAGGTGTTTCATACGAAACACAGATAGGGGAAGTCGCGACCGCGTTTTAAGGACAACCGATCAACCTTGCCAATTAGTGATTAGGCGGAAGAGCAGGCCTAATGGCCTGAGTCTCGCCACTAATAAAGACAATTTGATTATTATTATTATTTTTTATTATTATTATTAATTACTTCATTAAAATGGAAAAAATATAGCCTGTTTGTTTTCCATCACACTCACCATGGAGCGCCTTTAAATAGGCCTTGCCCGCATTGATGAGCTGCCGAGCTCCAGGGTTGAATTTCTCCAGAATATTCTGTAAAACAAGAGAGCAAAATTGAATGCACATGCGAATAGTTGTAAATACAAAAATAACAAATATTTCAATTTATTCTTCTTGAAGACCGTCACCAAGCTATAAGGCTAAGCTATAAGACAAGATTAAGTATAAGACAATTTAGAGATAACTAAAAATTAATTAGAACTAGGTTATAAATCTCTAATTCTAATTGTAATATTATTTGTAAATATTCGCAATAGTGTTGTAATTGCAAATCTAGTTGTAATCATGTTTGCCATCGAGCATTAACTCAAAACTAACTTTAATATCTATCTATCTATCTAACCCTTCTATGATTTCTAGCTAAAAAGAAGCTCAATGTTGAGGGTCATTGTATCTCTCACACATCTGGTTTGCACATCTAAAATTACATTTTTATTATTCTTTACACAATGTGGAAGAATAGTCCAGAACTTTGCCCTTTATGTCGATCACAAGCATTGTTAAATTTATTTTGTGTTTTAGTATTGTGATACGGATTAATATTGCACACTGAGTTTCACAATGCTGAAACTTGCAAAAGCAATTCGCTGACACATTTATCTTCACGACCAACACGTTGAAAACACAAACAGACAAAGCACTTTCTAAAACCACTGCATCATTCACACATACGATTAACATTAGTCATCTCATGTGTTGCATGATTTTGCAGTTGCATGCGCAGCACAGCGTTCTATTAAAGAAAATAACTCTTCGCCGAATTACGGCTTTAATCTTTCGCGATAAATTAAATCATTTCTCAAAATCCGCTGTTATGCACTGATCACATACTAAACTTTTCTGCTTCTGAGATACCAGAAATATTTCCCACAATGAAGTTAGATGTGTCCCACAGTTTTTTGTTTCTTATTCAGCATGCTCGTTTCTAGATTTCACTAAAATATAACTACGGGCATCTTTTATTTAACTGGGGGTGTTGATTTATCTACATTATTTTCCTATATATTCTAATTTTAGCGTGTCTTGCCATGGGTTAGAGAAGAGTGATACATAGAAAAGAGAGAAAGGGAGAGAGGAAAAGACAGAGATGGGGAAAGTCGGAGAGAGGAAGAATAGCATGTAAAATGCTTTTTCATATATTCCATCTCAAATTAAAATGTGTTTATATTTACTAATATTATTAAAATTAATGTAGTATAAAATACTTCCTGGCCTCTTCCCTATGTTAATGTTATTAATGATTGTCATTAGCTAGTCGCATAGGAAGAAAACCAATCTAAAGAGAAAAAAATAGTTGCGATTAGGAAAATTGATGTGAATCGTGATTAAGGCATGTCTGCTTTTACTGCGTGAAATGTAACCTGGGCTAAATAAAAATCATTTCAAAAAATGCTTATGAAATCCGTACACCGTTCTCTGAACAAGGCCCACATTCGAGGCTGAAAGAAGAGGAGGAGGAGCCGGAAGAAGGAAAAGAAGAAGAAGGGAAAACGAAGGAGAAACGTAAGAAATGAAGGAGAAGAACCAGGAGAAAATGAAAAGGAAAAAATTGGAGGAGTAAATCGAGAAGGAGAAGAAAGATAGAAACGTTAAGAAAAGGAGGAGAAAAATAAGGAAAAAATAAGGAGAAGAATATAAATCAGAAGGATGATGTAAAGAAGAACAACAAGAGTCGGAGGAAGGAGATAAAAAGTCACAAAAATAATGTAGGCTACCACTCTACTCGAAACGTAAATTCACTCGTTGGAAGTGCTTGGCGGTTAGTCTGGAAGTGAAGGAGCACAGGTGTGTGTAGTGGGCAAATGGCGCCCGCACGAGCTACTTGACCGCCTGGGGAGCCCAGGAATATGTTTGAATAGCGAATTCTTTATTTCTCTCTCTCTCTCTCTCCTCTTTCTTTCTTTCTTTCTTTCTCTCTCTCCTCTTTCTTTCTCTCTCTCTCCTCTTTCTTTCTCTCTCTCTCCTCTTTCTTTCTCTCTCTCTTCTTTCTTTCTCTCTCTCTCTCTCTCTCCTCTTTCTTTCTCTCTCTCCTCTTTCTTTCTCTCTCTCCTCTTTCTTTCTCTCTCTCCTCTTTCTTTCTCTCTCTCCTCTTTCTTTCTCTTTCTCTCTCTCTCCTCTTTCTTTCTCTTTCTCTCTCTCTCTCCTCTTTCTTTCTCTTTCTCTCTCTTTCTTTCTCTTTCTCTCTCTCTCTCTCTCTTTCTCCCTTTCTTTGTTTTTCTTCCTTTCTTTCTCTTTGTGTTGTGTTATTAACTCATTCAGTTATTCATTGTGTTTAGCAATAATGTGAAATAAATTAACGAGTTTACAGTTTAAAAATTCTCGCTTACGGATGGTCAGCACTTCTAACAGACAAGAATATTTGTCTGTTAATCTGCATTACAAAATAGTTTGGTAATGTATGTTAGTGTATAATGTGTTAAATACACTATTTTCTTATTCATTGTGGTCTGATTACCTGCATCATGCGTCTATAATATGAATTACCATAAGATCTCGGCTGAAACCACAAAGTATTACAAAAATCAATATACTTTTGATTCAATTTTTTAAATTGTACTCTCAATTGAGAATTTGAAATCGTACTGACGTATTATTTTATTTTAATGGGTCATTTATTTGCCTTAAAGAAAAATGGGAATGAATATAGGCAAATTTCTGTCAATAATTGCCAAGTAACTTCTTCCAAAGACTGTCATGGGGAAGGTATCCAGTGACTTACCTGCCACTCCGCAGCATGTGTACAACACTTTCTTTTAAATCTCGCGCCAATTTCTCTCTAGTAAGATTTTACCTATCTTTAGATACCTTCTTATCATTACCATATCACCCACCATTACCATACCACCATATCATTTCATTTTCACAGTTACCATAACGACAAAGTGGTCGCTAATGACCTAGATCTTGATGCAACCTTAAATAACCAAAAACCTTCCCGCCACCTTGACACGCCTGATTTAAGAAGTTCTGCTTGACATGAGATCTTCCCTTATTTCATGGGTCTTGATTGCTTCTAAATTCCAAAAATTCATTTTGCAAATGAGAGTATTTAAAGAATGTTAGCGTTGAGTAAATAAGTATTGTTTAAATGCGATGAATTCTATTTACTATCTATAATTCCTTTGCACAAGTAACAAACTTCCACTATTTTACAAAAATAGGATTTTCTGTGTCTCTTTATTAAGAGTTACTTAAACAATACATACATATTTTTTGCTGCAGATAGTTTTCCTCTCAAACCTCCTTTTGTAAATTTCGTTATTTGCCATAGTTTGAAGGTAGCAGAATCACAAAACAAATCAGGAGGCACTTTCTCATTGAAGGATCGTATCACGAAGCACATTTTATGACAACAGCTCCCAGATCACTTATCATCTATAATGAAGCGAACTTTCTGTACTTCAAAAAGATACTCTGTCATTAAAGAAACATTTCCTACATTAATACGAGAGCTAAATCACAGGAAATACTAGGAAATGACAAGTCATTAGAATGAAGGCAATGGTCACGCCATCTGCCCCTGAGTCGGGAGAACGAAAAGAATAATCTGCAGCGTGAATCGGCACGAGCTGCGGAAGTCTGTCAGACGGCGGTGGCAAGGGCGAAGGCCACGCAGCATCGCACTGGCAACGGTCACGTCTCCACGCCGTTCTATACTTCCAGTTTTTGATTGATTGATTAGTAGTGGGCAGACTATTATGAATAAAAGCATCACCAAAAATGATCAATAAAATGCTCTTAAAAAGTTTTAAAAATACCCTAAGGGCAAAGAAAAATGACGTAAAAATGTTATTATAACCAGCTTGGATGAATAACTCAAGCAATAACAATATACGTTACTGGTGTAATCGAGGGTTTTTCTATTAAACCAAGTGAACTCAGCTTGTAACGTTCGATATGGACTGTTCTTCGCGAGGAAATCTGTCTTACGTTATCCTGAAATTGGCCGAACCGACAATGGCGCTGATAGGCGTCACAGCAACCTTAGATTAAAAAATTCACAACGGCTGACTTCACAATTCTGAACGAAGAAATCGAAAAGACTACTCAGAAATACTGTAGAAAACATTTGTTGCATCTCGTAAATATTATTTGAAGCAAGTGCCATTGAAATGGTATGGAAACCTATGAAATAAGCGAAAAATGCTTTAAAAATTACGGACCTAGGTAAACAAATGACTTATTAGTCGAAATCGCCGAAAAATACAACAAATAACTTATAAAAATGGGTTATTTCCTTTTGTCATAATCGTATCGTCATAATACAAAATTAATTTCTATTATAAACGGCATTGTTCTAAAGTGAAAAAAGTCATTTCAATAACATCCGCCCCTTATTGTAAGTAAGTGTGAGGATATGATAAAGAAGATGAAAGAAAGATCGCGCGTGGTCCTTGGTCCGTTACTTAGAGTCTTCACCGGTGGTCGCCAGGTGTTGATTGGAGAATCTACGGAAAACTACCGATCAGAGCACACGGCTGCTTGAATTATCCTCCAGAAAGCGACTGAAGTCGACGTAGCTATCTAGCTAGTATCGAAAATCCTGCGACCGTCGGAAATCGAACCTAGGACCTCCCGGTCAGAAGCATTGCAATGAGATCAGATGTTCTGAGTTACCTCTGTCGTTCCTATACTCCGATTGAAACAGTGTCTCTTCAAGGTCACGAGCTAAAGAGAGATGGTGACACCGACATTAATCGGGAGCTTCAGTAGCAAAGCTTTAAGTTGTAGCGAAGCATGCGATTGGATGACAGTGACTCTCTCTCATGCAAACTCTTGACCTTGAAGGGACACTGTTTTAATCAGAGTGTAGTCCCAGTCCCCTTTTACGTTGGCATCACCATCCGCGTCCGCCGCTCAGCACCTTTCCTTGTGACGGCTTCCCAGTGACGGCTCGTCAAGTGAAGAAAGTGAACTGCCTCTTTACCTACAAATGATCATATAAATTTGACACATGCGAAAGAAAATAACTAATCTAAAAAATTACAGTTATGTTAAACAAACGTAAGAAGTTTTACATATTAAAATCAAATTATTTAGAAAACATTACATATTTAAATAATTTATACAAACGCATACTCTATTAATCCATACTATGTTATATTAATAACAGTAAGTGATGTACGCAATATACTCGTACAAGTAAGAACATTTAACAATGTTTGTCAATCGATGTTATCGAATTCACCATTATGTTTTCTTTGAATTACTAATTGCACAAATAAGTTAGTTTGGAATAAAAGAGAAGGATTCTTCCACAGAAGGAAAAATTAAAAAAATCTCTCCTTCAAAAATTGCGTAGTAAGATTTTAAAAATTATTAAATTTTGTGTGTCAAGTAATGAAAAATATATTTATAGGAGAAAATAAATTTATTGGAAATGTTTAAAACCTTTGATCGTATTTTTATTGTTATAATAACTCACCTTTTCCTTCTCAATTTATTCATACAATTCATTCAATTTATTCAGTTACCAATTATCTCATGGGTCCAATTCATTACTTGGATCTGTATCCATCCACCAATCAATCAACTAATCGATTATTACACTATTTACATTTGAATTGTACAAAACAGATCCCTTCTCGCTTGAATTCTTCGGAACCGCCCTTGGTCTGATTAGTTGCAGACCATGCGATATGGTTAGATGGGATCGGGTAGAGATCGTATGAGCTTCGATCGGAACCTGTGGGATGACGGCGATTCACTCTCACTTTTCACTGTCACTGGTAAGAGACAGTTCGCCTGTAGAGACAATTTTCCTTTCTCGAAATACACGAAGTGCAAATTACAAGTTGGAGAGCATCAACGGGAAAGCTCTGAGGAGCGTGTAAGAAAGAACCGAGCGGTGACATCAGCGATATTATTCCACTGTTCTCGAAAGTGAGCTTCTTGTACCCCCCCCCCTTTTTCCTTGCAAGATCTTTGCAGCGTGCAAAGTATCATGACAATGCACGCGTGTGCATCCGGGAAAAGAACTATGCTTGCCACGACGTGTCGCAAAGCGTGTTTCTGAAACACTTTCTTACATTAAAAACCCATTAGATGTCGCAGACTTAAGCATGGAGGTTAATGTTTCTTTAAAGTGAAAACAACTCATGAATTTTCGCCGAAGAGAATAAAAGAGTAACTTTAATAACTTTAACTTTAACGTGATGTAGAAAAACCTTCCAGAAATATTTATTTCCACTTTTTACATATAATATTATTACGATGATTTGAAGCTTTATGACAAGAACTTCTAACAGTGCACCGACAACATTAGAGTAGACGTTTACCAAAACGAAAAATTTCATTGCACATAGTTAATATAAATATATAACTTAAAATTTGGCTATTTGACCACCAATTTATCCTACGAACCAATTTATTCTAGATCATGTTTATATTAAGTAGCACTTTAGCATTCAACTTTTCAAGAAATATTTCATTCATACATATTACAACTAGTACATGTCTCCTGCCAGGCGAGAATACTTTAAAAATATCTGAATTATCAGGCCAAGAAAATTAAATGTAGAAATAAAAAAAAATAGAAATTGCGTAAACGTGTTAAGAATAAAAGGCATCCGCATCAACAGCTAGGCCGATAATATGTTCCAGAGAGTTAAAAAGACGTTTGCAGCCCACGGACGAGATATCGTATCGAAACAGGCTCCGAATCTACCGTGAAGAATAATTATGATGATAAAGACATGTGATTTACATTAAGTCGTTTATGTAAATAGAAAATATCATTTATAGCCCCTGAAAATTGTACCTAGGCCATTTTCCTCGTATGATCTTTAAGTCTTTTGTTCCTTGAAAATCTTACTCCCGTGTCACGAAAGCATTTAAAAAACTTGTTCAAATGTTCCAAGGATTTTAGAGACGTTTACGCCAAAAAAACTTGATAGTCAGTATCTGTGTTGAGGGGGGCGCAAAATTGCATTCTTTATTACAATGGCATGCGTTTCCGTAAATATTTTTATCACCCCTCGTTGAAATTAAAAATCCACACTGTTAAATCGTGCCTCTCCAGAAATGTTTCTAAGGTTTAACTATTTGAAGCACACCACCTAGGTCGTAATATCACTCCCCAATAATTTGGTCCAAAATATGTTTATGGTGGAAGCCTGTGCCAGAAATAGGCGAATGGTTCAAAGAAGTAAGAAGTGACCATAGCATCGGCCCCCCCTCCCAACCTCTTCTTTCCACAAAAACTTCTCAAGAACTGTGCTATTCCTCCGCTTGCGCGCGTGTCTTCGCAGAAGATTAATCGCGCGAACGGCAAAAATCGACTGTGGGCCGCCCCTCGGCCTAACGAGGCCGCCCCACCTCCGCAAAACCCGTGAAGCGGCGCGGCGGCCGAGGCGCAAGTAGGCGCAGCTCATCAAGGGAGCGGCCTGCGACAGCGCAGACTCCAGGACGCCCGCGCCCCAGCACTCAGCGTCCCGCAGCCGAGTGAGAGGCAGGAAGAAGACTCCGGTACTTGAGAAAAGAGCGTTTTTCTACTTTTATTTTCACTCACCCACTTATACATCATAATTCGTTTCCCCGGCATAGACTCTCCACGACGAGTTCGCAGCTAGATGATACGCAAAGTATCCCTTGACCGTTGTTACTATAGATGTACAGAACAAATTTTGAAAGCATTTTTTTTTATCTAGGGCTTTTATCCAGCCGACAGCCGGTTACCCTTTACGCCCCGATGGGACGCATATTCGACCATACACTAGACACCAACACACTTGCGGGCTCCTTTGATCTGGGGTCAGCAGAACGCGAGGCCCTCCGCGACAACACATACATACAAAGCCAAGGGACAAACAACCATGCCCAAGGCGGGACTCGAACCCGCGACCCTTCGGACCGCTGAGCCGGTACTCGCTCTTAGCCACCTCGGCCATCCCACCTCGGCCATCCAGGTCGGCAAGCAATTTTTATGAGATTTTAATTGTCGTTCATAATGTACGACTACACTAAGCAAGATTTGATTTGCGTAGGCTACGCGAGGTAAAGGTAGGCAAGAATGGTCTAATGTTAGTGTCAGCTCGACTAAACTAGACTGGACTAGGCTTCTCGCTGAGTCGCGAAACGTCACGAAAGGGTGTTACGCCAACTAGCAAGGGACGAATACTGGGCCGCCATTGTCTGGCCCAGATTCAAAGAATTTAAATCTATGCTTATTGCGAAAATTAGGCACGAGAATGCGCAGTTTATCGAGAGCGGCCAAGGATAGCCCATTTTCTGGGAATCCCGCGCATTTGCCCTCTGCGTTTCCTGGCCCTTGAAAGGCAGAAGACACGATCAGTAGATGAAAATAACATTTTCTACCATTATTTACTCACCCATTTATACAAGTCATCCGAAGAAGCAAATTGGAGATTTTCTCCAGGAATGGACGTTCAAAAATATAAGAACAACAATCAATCAAGTGAACAATCAGAGGTGACTTGACAAAACCAATCTCAAAGAAATCTGCTGTTCACGAATTGACGAGTGACAGGAAGACCTTCCTTGCATTCTCAGCGAAGTCTAAATGAATTCAAAGAACGACCTTGGGAAAATTTAGTTTTTCAATTCCTTTAATTTGAACAATTTGAAGTCTGGAAGTCATTAACAAAACACCAGGAAATTAATTGTGTTTAACAATTTATACTTTTCCAGCAGGTGGCATCAAATTTTCTCTGCAACGACAATCTTCTGCATATCTATTGCCATTTTTACATTCTGGAATTTCATTTCACTAGCATAAACTCTTCACCAATGGGTTCATAACTAGAGAGCATACGAAGTATTCATTGGCCGAAGACAGGACGTTAATTACGAACATGTTTTTTGTGAGTTTTAATTCCAACACAAGCTGTTCCCTCTGTTAGTCCAGGTGTCCCAACGACAACAGCTATACATCCCGTCTTTAAAGGGTGCTTCATGAAGAGATAAGAACTCTGAACTTTGTGGAATGAAGATCGCCGTTTTTTATCCATTTCATGTAATTTAAAACTGCGGGTATCCAGAAAAGTAAGTTTACTTTCTCGTTGAGCATTTAATGCTTCACCTTGTGCTTAACGAGAATACTAGTTGAATGTGCCGTCACCTGTAAACTGTTTTAAAAGTATTTTCATATGTTGAAAATTTCGTTAATACTTCAGTTCTTTCATGCTTAGCTTTGTTCAAACATGTTCTTACAGTATCTGGCATTGGACTTATCAATGAATCGTAGTAGCCTATTATAATCGTAGTAGTAATGTTATACTTCCGTTCGAAAATTCCCAACACCCAATGACTTTGTATATTACCTTCATACGGGATTTGAATTGGTAATATTGCAATTTCAAAATAATAATGGCCGCAAAAATACTTACAGGAATGAATAATGGGAATAGTTAGAATTTAGCACTGCTATATTTTTACGATTTGTTTTCAAATATGAACATAAATGATCACCTGCAAACTGTTCTTCGGCGTTATGTATTTCTATTATAAGATCGTTGTCAATTAGTTCGGAAAATTCAGACGCAAAACGTTCTACAACTACATTGGATTCCATTGAGTTGCTTAACACATCCAGATTTTTGTTCCCTATTTTTTAAGATTTTGAAACACCACAAACTATGATTTGTGTTCTGTAGACAAATATAAATATAAACATTAAAAATGACTATTTTGTATGTTTATGTGAATAAGGTGAATAAGTTTTAAGTCACATGAAATTGAAAATAGATCTTTGCACTCCTAAGTTCCTCTAGTATTGTGCTTACATTTCTGATTTTCTTCTTATTTAGTTCATATTCTTCATATTTAATGTTCCAAGGCAACTGGCAAATTTATTATAAAAATACCCACGAAATATTTCGCATCTTACAAATTCTGCCGCGCTATTTTCATTTCATCTCACCACAGGGTACTGAGGTTTAATCAACGCCACCTACATAGATCTATTTACGTGGCGTTGATTTAATTCCTGGCACACTAGCTAAGATGGCAGCACCAAAACACGCCAAAACACGATTTTGGAAATTTCTTTGATTTTTTCTGACCGGATCCAAAAACAAATTATCAGTTCCCCATCAGGAGACTGAGGCGCGTCGAATGACATTTCATGTGCCTCGATTGGTGCACGGGAAGTGGTCTAGCCGTGAGTGACGGGAATCGAACGCAAGCACATCTGCACACTCGGAAGCAATTGAAATACTGTATAGAGATAAACCTATTTTTTTATATGCGTGTGTAATATATGAATATTGCATATACGGAAGGAGCTAATTTTCCTAAATTAACATATCTCTGATAAAAAAGCTCATTACTGGAGCGATTATGAATAAATTTTCTCAGATGTTTTTGATCAATAAAATATATGGAAGACCTAGAAGAGTTTGCGTGGGAAGTGAATCACCATGTACACAAGAGGTGGAGACAAAATTTTAGTTGGTATATTTTATTTTTGAGGTTCGAATAGGTAGGGGTGCGCCAGGGCTGGATTAACCCTTGCAAGGGCCCCGGAGCGGTGTTCGTTTGAGGGTCCTTAAAATTCACTTCATTATTCTATTATGATTTTTGCTTACGGACATCTGATCCGAGAAAATGGATAAACTTGTAAGGCAGTTCACCAATCTTCGCAACCCATCTTAAAGCCTAATGATTTTCGGAGTTGTGTTGATAAGTTCTGCAAAGACCAACAAACAGTATAACACGATCCGGAGAAAGATAACCCGAATATTTCTGATATCTGGTAATAGAACCCTGAAAGATAGTGCTCATAAAAAGGAAAGTTTCTATCGTTGATTGATTGATTTTTTCGTGTTTCCGGGTGCGTCAACGGCTTCGGTCATTAGTCCCGTTAGTGTAGTGCATGTTTCTTTCTCGGGAGATGGCGGTGATCTTCCCCCGCTGGATGGCGAGATCCGGCGCCGACCTACCGTCGGCTAGTGGGGTTTCCCCCTAACCAGGACTCTCCCACCAGCGGGGCACCGCCCCAGTCGGGACAAGCTCTAAGCTCCCGACCGGTCTCCCGGAATATGTGGTAGTGTAGTGCATGTTAGTGTAAGTGTGTGTGTAAGGGGAAAGGATAGGACAAGGAAGAGGAAGGACAGATCGCGCGCGGTCCGTGGCCCGTTTGTTAGGGTACTGCTCCGGCATTCGCCTGGTGTTGATCGGAGAAACCACGAAAAACTACCGATCAGAGCAGCCGGCCGCTAGAATTCTCCTCCAGACAGCAGCTGAATTCGACCTAGCTTAAAAGCTAGTGTCGAAAATCCTGCCGCCGTCAGGACTCGAACCTAGGACCACCCGGTTAGAGGCGCTGCAGTGACATCAGTTGATGCACTGAGCTACCGCTACCGGTGAAAGTTTCTATCAATACGCATGTTTGCAACGTGAGTTACTAGCAACGAGAATGTCGAGACGCCTCATCCTTGAACGCGTTCTCGATGCAAGGAATTTTTGTGGGACGTCATCTCGCGTAGCCGAACTCGCATACGAGAACGAGTGAAAAATGTGGCATATGACAATCATTTCCTCTACTTTTCCTTTGATTCTTTTTGTTTTTGTCTGAGTTCTTTTTTGAAGATTCCTTTGCGTTTTTATGGAATTTTCGCTCGTCACTGCAAGGGGGGGGACCGGTGGGTGACCGCTCAATCCGGTTATTGATGAAAAGTGTTCTTTAAAAAATTAGAATTTTAAATTAACCTGAGGTTTAAGAAATAGATTTTGTTCTGAAAATTTGTTAGAAATTATGTACAACATTCACACAATAAAGGAAATGTAAAACATCCTCAGAATTTTTATCTTGTATATATTTTTAAAAAAAATTTTCCCTCGCGAGTTCAATAATTTGTAAGACTACTGTTTATGTTACTTTTCCTCTCCTGTTGAAGATCATGTCCTTTTCACTGGTGAAATAGTGAATCACCATTTCTGCTTGAAGCACAAACCTTGACATGACTTGACACTGCACTTAAATGCAACTTACGCAGGATCATGACGCCTTCTATAAAACGACTACATCCTGCACTATTCAAGAGGTCATTGTACTCGTTTTAATGCAAGCTATCAAATGCTGACGTGTTTTCCTTTCCAATTTCTAATGCCTTTCTCCTTATTGAATACTGAATCTTACTCTGTAAAGATGCGCATTTCGTTCTTGAGGGTTGAGTGCGAAGTAGCGTGCACCGCCCAGCAGATGACAACCCTGATGACATGAGCATTTTGAATTCATTATTTAGTGAATACCGCTTTCATTTCGAATTTTCAATTAAATTACATTTTCTAATAATTCGTCTTTCGTGACTTGTCTTGTTCGACAACATATTTGTGCTGTAACAAAACTTATTAGCATTGCAACATTGAGTACATTGTGTCAACAACTTATTTTGAAAATTAATTTTTAATAATATTTATCTGATACATTATATTATATTTTATACCATATGTTTCTATGATGCTATAAAAAGGAATTCAGACTTATCCGGACCATGTAGATCACCCTAATTAGTTAGTTCATGCTTTATTGCACGTAGGACTCGGGTCATCAGGCCTGCTCTTCCATCTGACCATGCAAATTTCGATACGCTCCTTTCACCATCTAGCGGAGAAAGAAGGCATTATTCGGCGACAAAACAGGCGATTTGAATTTAGCTCGGAGGCTTCTTTTAGGCTTGAGGAAATTTTACATGCACTAACTCTACCATATAGCACAGCCGGCCTTACTTCCTCTCCGAAGGCGTACGAAGGATTTTTTCGACCTTAAAACTTCATGGCTTCGATCGCGTTTGAACCCGGAAACTTGGTACAACAGCGCAATACGCTATCTCTTATACCACCAAAGCCGCCGCCTTGTACCTTGCACACTATTTAACGACAAACAGGAAATATAAGAAGTTTTTATGGAAGTATGATAATGCCGAAAACAGATTTTCTTTCATGAAATGGTGTACATTATCTTTACTTTCCTCGTCCATTGTCGGCTGTGTGGTTTACACCGGCGGCAGACTAGACTGCAACAAAGGAAAATAGGAGCATTTTATCGGCGTGCATCCGGCAACAAAAATGTGCTTCTCTCTAATGTTTTCAAACGCAGTCACGCGCAATGGGCAACAGATTTATCTTACCGATTCTTGTAATACTGGTGGCAACGGTGTTTGCGGTTATCACAATCCGTGGTTTCAATTTGGTTCAGGAAAATCTAGGCCGCTTGTTTATCTTACATAAAGTGTGATTTACGACCTCGGAACATAGATAAATCACTCATGTCAAAGTCTCAAAATTTGTTTCTAAGCATACGATTCCTAAAACTCAGAAAAAAATTGTAAAATGGGTCCCATAACGATCTTCCCTCTCACGAACCATCACTCCAAGACGACGTCACGAATCATATCTTGAAGTTTCTCAGTGCAATATTCAATCACACTTTTGCGGTTTAATGGCTATGCAAACAAATAATTAGTTCATAATTTCGTGTCGTTTAAATTCCCAAATACTTAATGGGCCTGTTCATAAAGGGCAAATGGATATTCAAACAGTTCTATCTGATCGCTAGCCCTTCGAATACTGCGTCACTTCAGAAAAAATGAATTATAAGAAAATGTGTAGTTCACCTCGATTATAACAATAGGAATTTACAACAACCTTTTCTTCTTATTCTGCCTTTTGTGGTCAAAATTTAATAGTGCTTACAGAGATACAAATTGGAAGGCTGAGGGTCGTAATTATGGAAATGTCTAATTTTCTACCAAAAATAGCTCATTATTATTTAATGCCAAGCTCTTCACTTTAAATTAATGAGAAGTAAGTAAATAATTATATTAAGTAAACGCTCGTTTGTTATAATATAAAGCAGAAACCGTTCGGTGTTCGCAGCTTCCGGAACTTTCTATTTCCGTCGCCTGAAAGGTCTCTCAACTCACGGGAGGAACTGGACAGGAAGTTTCTTTGTCTTTGACATCCGGCGAGAATTGTCGGCGCCGTGCCTCAGGACGAACGTAACTACGTCACGCGAACTGATTCAGGTAAAAACAAACTGGCGCTAAAGACTGAGTGCTCCTGCAGGAGACTTGATTTTAAAATTCTTCAAAAATGAACATCTATTTTATCTACTTGAAAAAATATTATCGTTTCATCACATTAATTTTCCAGTGGTAAATCCCTAAATGGTTTTGTACAGCAAAATGAAAATATTTATATAATATACGTCATAAAACATCCTCTTAAATATTGAATAACTATTATATGAAGTATATGAGAAAATATTGCTTGACCACAGTGACATGGTGCACAGTGGTAGAGATCCCTAAACTAAATAACGGTTAAAAGATTCCATTTTCTTTACTTCAAGGCTTTCGTGTTGAAAGCGCTTAAACAACTTATGGGAAGATTTGAGATGTTTAAGTACCAAGAATTCTCTAGATTACCAAGAACTTGTAATGCCATTGACCATACTTATTTTTTTCTGAACTGACTTCTTTCGTCCAGGTTTTTGTAAATATTGACTACGTGAATTTAAAATTATTTTCCAACTCATTAAAAATGCCTTAATAAAGTCATAAAATATTTACAACTCGTCATTCAGGTAAATTTCATCGTAAGATTAAAAATGTTGAATCACGTGTGAGCAGTGCAATCTTAAAAAGTTTGAGAACATCTGGTTCACTGCGAGATAAACACATCTTTGTCACTTCCTCCACAAGTCATCTTTTACTAACTCACGATCCGATTTCAACCGTCCAAAACGGTTTTCGTTTCTCACATTGGCTAGCGTTCCATCCCATCTTCCTCTTGGATTTTTCTCTTCTCCACTTTCCCTTCCAGGAATCTTGGCGACAAACAATTCTTACAGAGACTACACTTTATTGATTTATCACAGTCTCACTGTTCTATCTGACTTTGGGCAAAAATGATGTTTTAGCGTATTTGAAATATTTAATGTCAGATCTACACCATTTGCGTCAGATCTGCACCATTACGTTTTCAAATCAGACTTTAATAAAACCTTATATGAATCAAAAGGCAATTCGTTTGCATTTCACATATGATTTATTGGACACATCAAAATATTGGAAATGCTATCCTACAAAAATTACATTAGGTCAACTTTAGGAATTGAAATATCTCGTTTAGTTTCATTATACGCTAGACATAGGAATTTCTAAACATCATAAACACCACACCATTTCTACTACTAAGTCACAATCTTTTTTTTTGAGGTCACATAAACTGCTAAGACATAAGCGATCACTATTGATTTAACGTTAGGAGTATCTGTATACTGAATGAAGTGATATGGTAATGATGAGGGGTGAAACGACGAACACAAATACAACCATGCCCGAGGCGGGACTCCAAACCGCGATCCTTCGGCCCGAGATCACCATGACACTACTGCCTTAGTGATCTCGGCCACCCGGATCGGCATTAAGTCAGAATCTTGCCAATTGAAAGTTTGCTATATTTTTCCTTCACTTCTTCCACAGGCTTAACAGTTCAGGAAGAGAGACGGGCAGCAGCGACGGCGAATGCCAGTCATTGCCTTTGTGCCGGTCGTTAGAATTCTCAGGCAGCGGGACCGCAGGCGGGCGCCGCCCCCGCGCTCCCACGCCGCGCTATGCCACGCCCATCCCAGCCTGGCCCCGCCCCGCCCCTCTTCGGCTGGCGCCGACGAAAGCCTGAGAAAAGCCACGCACCGAAACGCTCCCCGCTGCCGGGTAATTTGCCGTTTGAAGGCCCACATTACGAGTGTTGGCGATATTTTCTCCATGCTCTCTGAGCACGTTGAATTTCTTACCTTTCTGTGCTTTGAAGGCAAAATGAAAACCTACGATATGGCAAGATAGTAACTTGTTTGACGTCCGAGAACTGCTATATACGAGTCATTTAAAAAAAGGCCGTTTTTCTCCGAGTCTAGGACCGTCAATCAACTATCGATTGTTGAAAGTCATCAAAAAATCTATTTTTATCATTAATTCATACCACTTTTGTAAAATAACACTTTTGCAAATTGACAGAGCAATAAATTGGCTGTATGTTTTAATTTTTATGATTTTTTATGCCTACAGACGTGATTTGTACAAATGAGTTTTATCTAAGATTAAAAAGATTGTTTTAAATATTTGCCTTACTGCACATTTCCTGTTGTGCCTGCTCACTCCTCCCGTCCGCTCCCGCTCCTACTTCTTTCCCTTTCTGCCCCCTCTCTTCAGCTCACTTTCTGCCCTGCCTGTTTCGCTCGCGTCGCTCAGCAATGCCCGCCATGAACGTTGTCTAGATGCATTGCTGAAGTAAACTTTTTTTTAACACGTAACCCGTATATGCTATTTTCCGACCGCTGGAAAGCATTCGTGCACACTTGTCAACCCACAGCTGTAGAAGTTCACATGTTTTTGGGAAACAAACGAATACATATATAGACAAACGTATTTTCACTTTTACATAATAAATTTTTGACTTCTTTAAATTAACATCGTGAAACAATTCTCGACGCATCATCCACGTTTTGTCTCATTCACGAAAACTCGTTTTAGTGTTAACTTCTGTACAAAAATAGCTTCCAATATCAAAACAGGTTAGCTAAAATCCCATTTACAAAGGTAAAAAAATATTACGATTTCTCGTTATCTCGCTATTTCATTCCGCAATCAGCAACTTAAGTGATACTAAAGCCACCGCTCATCCTCATTTTCTTTGTACAAATTAGTGCCACAATATTTCTCCCATTGTTTCTCGCCGCCCACAACGTGCTATTAGGAGCCAGAAGCGCGCTTTTCCTCGGAAGTCGAAGCGCAGAGTCGAAGAGCGAACGCCCGGCCACCCGCGCGCCCGCGACGCGACGCGAGGCGAAAGTCCCCTGGGAATCAATTGGCTCCGCGAGAGGCGACGGTCACGCCCCCGCGCCGCTGGATGCGCCGCCGCCAAGAAAGCATCGCAAGGACGCGGCCTGGGCGCGGGCGGCGAAAGTTCTGCAATCGACAGAGCGCAGCCGCACCTAACCGCTGTCGCCAAGCACATTCACAATGCTTTCCCAGCCGCTGGACGAACTTGCTACTATCGAGAGCCGTTTATGAAATAATAGGGAGCTTTCGCTCGGCTTAGCGTACAGCAATCGACTGCAATCTCGATGTTCTGCATACGCGGAGGTCGATGGGGCTGTCGACTGCTGGAACGTTCCCCGGGGAAAAACTTCTTAATATTGAAAGGAAACATGGTCCTGATGTCTTACCATACTCATTAATTTTATTTATTAGTAAAATTTTTATTAATAAATTATTTATTAATTAATTTTATTTTAAAATAAATTTTGAAATAAAAATTAAAAATAAATTTTATTTATTTGTAAAAATGTTATTAATAAATTTTAAATTAATTAATTTTATTACGTACCTTTAAAACTACTTGGTCATTAGCGACCTCAATACTGACCTGTCTATTCAGACGCGTCCAACATATATTCAGAAACATTGAATTAGGTCTGAAAAGTGGTCCTAAAGTTCCAAACTTTTATGAAGTTAATTTTCAAGATGTTATGGTTTTCTTGAAATGTCAGGATGTGGACAGCAGTGCCAGCCAAAGGCAAGTTGCAAGTGCAGCGAAAAGGGAAGTTAAAAAACATTATATTTTTATTTTTCTATCATCAAAATTTATAGCAAGGCCAAGATTGTTAGTTTTTAAGACTTTAGAGAAAAGACATGGCCCTGTATTTTTTTAATTATTCAAACTGGTAGAGTGCACTCGAGTGAATGTTTGCAATACTTAACTGTGTGAATGTTGGAAGAAAAGATGTATTGTAAATATTAGATTGTAGATCATTTTTCGAAAGGGTATTTTATGTGTTTGTTTTTTCTTTTGTTATGTTTACACATGTGTTTTGATGTCGCGAGGTAGAATTCGCTTAATATTATTGTTAAAAGAGTACGGAATAAACCAAGCCGGTATTCTTAAACGGTTTTATGACAGAATTCCATGGAGTTATTATTATTATTAGATAGAAACAACCTAAATGAGAGGGAATAATTAAAATATATACATCATCCTGAAGTAATAGTAATATTATTCTCGATTTCCTGTATAGGATCGATTGACGAACTTACGATAAATATAAATTCGTTGGAATGGTATACAACCCGTTTTAGGAAGACAAAACTTTAGATATTATAAAAGTAATTTTATTTGTATTTATAAAGAAAAGGGTTGTGAGTATATATAGAAACCATGACAATACATCAACAAAAATTTAATTCACACATATTTTACCATTACTACATGAATACGGATTGATTTAAACAGATTAACAAATATTATAAAAATAATTTTTCAAGTAGGGTCTCTATTAACAGATAATTTTGGTACATTTTTATGGGGAGTTGAACACTATATATCTAAATTTTAAGTTCTTTCCTAATCTCAAGGGTTTCTGGACATTCAATAATACGGATGCAAAAAAAATAGGGGAACTACAAATTGGATATGGGTCCGGGTCTGACGTTTTGAATAGATGACTGTTGCTGAGGTTGAAGCGGCCGATACGTAGCCTTGTTAGCATGTATTGTTCTCTTCTGTTAATTTGTTTGTTTGGCAGAGTACTCCTTAGTGAATCGTTAAGGAGTCATGAAACGCTCTCCCCGAGGGAATCTTTCACTACGCCCAAAGCACTTTAAAAATCATGTTTGGTGCGTAACACCTACATAACTGAGCCCGTTTTGTAAAAATAAACATGCTAATCTCACAGTTTATCAAATGATGCGAGGGGTCGAGCCGTCAGGCGTAGGTCCGAAGCAGATCGTGCGGAATTCAGGACCATCCATCGAGAAACGTTGCACACCACTTCGTGTCAAAGTGCATTGATTGGAAAATTATATTTACCTCAAAGACAGCCTGCTACCAACAAGTAGTGACATTTAATTTCGTATATATTTAAAGTGCCCTATGGATTTCATGGCCATATTCCTAAACCGAAAGTCTGACGAGTGAACCATTAACGAAGGTACGTTTAATTGAATGGGAATAGTTTTCTAAAGGATTCACTGTGGAATACGATAAACTGTATTAATAAGTATGTACTTTGGATTACGTCTGTATATCCGTTTGCACGTCACTTGTAATAGATGGGATCGCAATATCTGCTTAAGGATTATATATGAGAGAGAGAGAGAAAGAAAGAATGAAAGGGAAAGAGAGGGAGAGAGGAAAGAGTGAGTGAGAGAGAAGACCATAGAATTTAAATGTGCCAGTCTAGTGTGCTAGGCAAATAGTATACGCATATATGAGTATGTATAATATGTGTGTGTTTTTATTTTGGGTGTGTGAATGTTTGGGAATGTGTGTGAATCATTTACGTATTGTGATTAAAGAAGTTCTCAAATTAAGATCGGAATAGTTAACGCTATGAGTGCCACTCTCCACGCATCTACATTACCCTTCGAAATTAAAATTTCTTAATGATCTCAATCCATTCGATGATCGTCCAACAAACTGAAATTAACAAATTTAGAATAATTACTTTTTTGAACCTTAGAAACAGAAATTTACGTCAATATTTGATGAAAAATACAAAACTTAAGTAGTATATGATTTAGTGTAGGGATCACAGAATTTTGAAAATGTGCACACAATTCACTTTTCCCCATAGCCCGTCATACGCAGTTTTTTAACTGTTTTTTGACGTAAAATAAATAAATAAATAAATAAATAAATAAACCATATGACACCCCATTTTATTGGACCTAACGTTTTAAAATTAGCAAATTTCATTTATCCTTTCTTAATAATAATAATAATAATAATAATAATAATAATAGTAATAACAATAATAAGAAGAAGAAGCAGAAGAAGAAAACAAGAATAATACAATACTAATAATAATAATAATAATAATAATATAATAATACAATAATAATAATACAATAATAATAATAATAATAATAATAATAATAATAATAATTAATAATAATAATAATAATAATAATAATAATAATAATAATAATACAATAATAATAATAATAAGAAGAAGAAGGAGCAGAAGAAGAAGAAGAAGAAGAAGCAGAAGAAGAAGAAGAAGAAGAAGAAGAAGAAGAAAATAATAAAATTAATATTATTATTTTCTCATTTTTTACACACATTTTATAACATACATTACTCACATTTCCTATTTTCTTTTTCCATTTTATTACATTTCTACGTCCAGAGAGTTCATTTATAAGGCATTTTCTTATTAACTAAATTTTCTCATATTCTATGGCTACTTCTCCATTTACTGAATTATTTCCCCTTCCTTCCCCACTTGCATTCTCACGCTCCTTGAATTCAAAAGCAGTAGCCGGATCGAAGACGCCGACTCATCACTTCTTGATTTTCGCTCTTGAGCGAGGAACCGCGCGGAACGGCGAGGAGAGGGCGGAGTCGACAATTAGCCTTAACCGCAGCCATGCATTATTGATGAGGCAGATCGCAGCCGATGAGATGGAAATAAAGTTTACCCTCCGCCGCCGCCGCCGCCGCGCCACCTCCGCACCGCGCCACGTGACCACCCTGCGCTGCCGCCACTCGCCGCCGCTACCGACTTTAGCTTTCCGCACCGTCAGCTCTTCAATCGTAACTTAATTTCTTTAATCTATTATATTTATTTTTACCAGTACTGGTTTCGGCGAATGTACAATAACACCTTTCAGATCTACCGTACTAGTGACTTGGAGATCACACATTCGATGTCCAAATGGTGCACCACCGTGGTTATATCGTGCCAGCGACTTGGAGGGCGCGCATGCGATCCCGGAAAGGAGCCAGAAGCCACCGTGGCAATATACCCCGCGCTGCCGCCACTCGCCTCCACCGCCGCCGCTGCCGACGTCAGCCCTCAGCACCGTCACCCTCTCAGAACTGAGTTAATTTTTCTAATGAAATATATTTATTTACTCACTCACCGGTAACAGCAAGCGTTCAGGAAACGCCTTACTTGGATGTCGCGCTTGTGATCCCGGAAAGGTGTCAGAAGTCATCGCCATCGTGGCTACTCTGCGCTGCCAACACTCGCCGTCGCCGCGGCCGACATCAGCTTTCAGCACAGTCAGCTCCTCATGCCTGATTTATTTTTATTTAATATATTAATGTTTACACCGGTAATGGTGAGCGTACATACAACGCCTTACAGATGAATGTGAGTGACTTGGGGGTTACGGTTTCGATCTCGGAAAGTTGCCATAAGTTTTCTTGATGTGTTTAACGGTGAATTTGTATCGGCTGCCTCTATCGAATTCATCGCCCGATTGTTCTGATCAGTGGTTTCTGTGGTTTACCAGATCACTTTCACCTCTAGAGTGCCCAAGCAGCACTCTAGAATACGGGCTGCGGTACGCGCGGGATTCTTCCTTCCCACTCCCATCATTTCCATCCTTAGGCCTGAGCGATGAGTACATCGCCCATCATATGGAACACCCCAATGATTCGGAAAGTGAAAATCAGTAAGATGCCTCGGAGCTCTGGAAAGCAGTGAAATGCTGCGCATTCCCGATGTCTCAGAAACTTGGCTGGTTCAAAATATTTGGAATAATAATAGTAATAACAACATAGAAATACTAAACATTTGGGGGGGTGCAGAGGCTAGGAGCAGAGTTCAAGTGGGCGAACCTTGCGGGTTTGGTTATGAGTAGATCATAAGTGTTTTCACCATATCTAAATAACATTCATTCGCTCATTTATTTCATTCATCCATCATCATCAATATTCACCTCTCATGACTATCTTATCATCTGTAAAACAGTAGAGGCCCAAGTTAAAGCAGAGGGAGAACATAAATGCGTCGTCGTCATCGCTTTCTTGCGCTCGGAAATCAGTACGGCATCATCAAAGAAGTAGGGGAAAAATTTAAGGATCTATTTGAGTTACGCGATTTGCTTGCTCTTAACAACATTCACATATGCCATTTCCCATCAGTATTTTCCAATGCTCCTGCATAGCATACGTCATTTTTCGCCTCTTCCTCCTTCCCATCTTTCCTTTTCTTTTCTTTTGACATTGATAACTCTCATCACCACCCTCAGGATGTTTAAGCAGTGAATTGCTGTAAGGTCATAAGAGACTTACTTCCTTACTAAATTTAATTTCAAACGTAGTTACAGAAAAATATTGCACAACGGAACGTCGATATATTGAATCTGGAGAAGATATACTGTTAAAGTTAATACATGTTTTGATTCATTTACTAGATGCGAGTTACTGAGAAGAATAATAAAGTAGTTTTTTTAGAAAGTGAAAATTAACTCTGATCAGCGTTCTACCGCATCATTCTCATGAAAAATGAACATAACTAATTTTTTAATACAAAAATGCATTCGTATTGACATTATAAAGAACAATTTTGAATGGTCCCTGAAAGGTCGGAGGCAAAAACATCTATGTGCTACGCTAAAAAGGAATACGCCATGGGTCTCTTTCCTACTATCAATGTGCCAGAGAGCTTCATATTTTTGCGCTTCCTCTTTGCTGAGTGGAAGCAGCGAAACAAGAAAAATATGGACCCATTTGACACCACGACGCAGTCTCCAGTAGGTTCGATCAATGTTTTTCTGTGAGCAAATTGTGAAGTAATACTAATGTAAAATATCAGTGAATATTGATGCAGAAATCCATCAAAAGGCTCTCGTTACGTTTTCAACATTCAGTTTCTTTCGATGAAAAGATGAAAAGCACGAATTAATTTTCTATACAGCGTTCCGAAATTAGAATTCATTCCAGTTAGACTTTGTTCTTTTATATTTTTTTACTTAGAGAAGTAAATCAACGGGAGTAGGAATAAGCAAGGAGATGAGACATGGAATAAATTTAGAGTAATTAACGAGGTATTCAAGTCGAAGCTTTCGAATTATCGAAGTATTGTTTTATTAATAGAGTGAAGCGTGCTACGCATGCCACCAGCCCTGAGCCATATGGTCAAGTAACCTTGACACATACGGGCGTCTAATGTGACTGGCTCATTTTTCAATGATCATAAATCAATTGAGGAATCACTGAATGGTACCTTGAAGCTGCCCACTTGTGGTGAACGATCCTGACCATGAAACAATCACTTGCTCTTTTATTACAGAGGGAGCCTGTAATCAAACATCCGCACATAAAAAGAGTTTATCGTCCGCATTCATAAATTCCTTTAGCTATCATTGATTGATTGGTACCTAGGAACAATATATTGTTACAATACTAATTTAAAGTTATATCTGTAGTGACAAACTTTCGACATACAGTAGAGGAATATCCATTAAAGTAATCTGCTAAGGCTACGACAAAAATGGTAAAAAGGAAACTAGTGAAGCGAGAATTGTTATATCAACTAAAATTAAATAATATTGAATTTTTTTCTCTGCAATTTACTCTGACAATACTGGTGAAATTTATTTATATCGTTAGGTTTTGTTGATGTAAACAATATAAAAACATTACAATATACGAGTTTGTGTCGTAAATGAAGATACATGCTTGTGTATCTTTGAGTTCTAACAAATACTAATTAAATTCTTCTTTATTTCACATACTACTGCACGCAACATGATTAAATAATTAAGGGAAGATACTTAAAATTATAATCATTGCTCGTTTGCTCTAAATTAGAATTGATCAATATACTGGCTTTCAATTTTTTTAGAGTTCAACTAATACTGAGTTTCGACTTATGCTGCTATTCATATTTTAATGTTTAATAACATTTGATCATAAATAATGATTGGCTAAATGATCAGTCTATTCGTTGTATTCAAATGAAACCTGTTTCAGGTTTTTGGGACCTGTATTAAGAAGGGAAATGAAATAAGAAAAACGCAAATAAATAGACAAATATGTAGTACGATTCAAAATAATAAATACTTTTTCGGGGCAAAATCTCTTTAGAAGAAAAATCAGTTCCTTCCTCTGGTTAATGCGTAATTTTTGCGTAAATCAGAAATAATTAATTAAACCTGTAAGGTCGGTATCGACATTTCCAACAATCTTCATTAAAATTACTTTAATATATTGAAAAGATGAAAGACTCCTAATGATAATAATGATAAACATGAACTGTGTGCAAGATACTTCAATTTCTTGGGCATAGTACATTTTTATCAACAATATATTTCCAAACGTTTTCTTTGATGTATATTTTCCTCCGTGTGGAGCAAACTTTCTCCGATGAATCTCAGCTGACTTGCCTTTCTCATCCGTTAAGAAGTAATATCTGCACTATATGGTCGGATGAGAATGTTATTGACACTTGTAAGACGGGGGGGGGGGCATTGTCACTGAAACCGCCAGTCAGTGCCCATGCAGGCGTGAACTGGTCGTTGAGTGCTGTGTTTGGTTCTTTTGCAAAGTGTCTACCTCCCAGGTCTTATTTTCATATGTGAATACTCCCTTCTGGAAGGTTCAGCATCATATTTCTCAACTAGCCGCCACAGACGGAATGAAACGGAAAATCTAAGCTCACAACGTGTCCATCACATACATATTTATTTTAACACGAGTATATTAATCTGAAGCGACACCTCATTGCGTAGCGTGCGTCAAACGAGTTAATTTGAAGACTAATGCAATTACTATCATTAAAATAGTTTTCAATTCTTTTATTTGTTCCGAAAAAAGTTCCAATTTCTCAATAAACAATAAAATTCAACGAAATCGTAATAATAGGTTTGAAGTGAGGTTTCAAATGGGAGGAGGAAGAAGAGAAGAAGGAGAAGAAAGAGAAAATAATTCAATGACAAGAAATCTGAATATTATAAGTTAGATTATCAATAAGATTATATTAAATAATACTTCTTATGATAGGGCAAAACTAAGGTGGAAAAATCATAATTTAAATCATCAAACCAGCTTCAGAACTCCCATAACTGAAACGCCATAGTCAGTTATCAATTCCAGTCTCACCTACAAGCATATCACCTTATCATCTCATTACAGTTACGATACTAGAACATTTTCGTAGTTCGTTACATTTTATCCCGAGTTCCGAATAGTTTGTCCGTTCTGAAGCAGCCGGGAGCTTTGCCGCCGCCAACGTCTCATCCATCATTGAAGTTCCCGGTGCTCACGTAACGGCGCGGCGCCGCCGCAAACCAAGTGGAAAGCAGCGCGCCGGGCTGCGGGCGCAGATGGGAAATCGCTCGGAGGAATCCGACTGACGTAAGCGGCGCCTCCTTCGAGCCCCGTGGCACCGCTCCTGTACACTCTCAGAAATTTCTGCAGTACTTTTAATGTAAAAGTACATGAAAGTAATTTTCATGTACGTCAATTAAATTTAATGTACTACATGTACAGTAACTTAAATGAACGTGTACAATTAACTTTAATATACCCACGTAAGTTAACAGTTGTACATTAAATCTACATTGATTTTCAGTTAAGCACTAAATTTAATGTACAGGTAAATTAATCTCCCTTTAATGTAAAAGATACATTAAATTTCATGTATAGTCGTACATTAAATCTACAATAAATTTAATGTAATTGCTGACAGTGTACCATAGACGTCTGCTCTCTACCTAACAACGAGGGTGCATTTGGTGGAAGACTGAAACAACAACCAGAACGCTTGGAGAGGTCGAGTGGATTGAATCGAAAACATTCTCGGATCCATGAGTAGCGGATTGGTTATTGTATGTTAAAGATTCCAGAGAACGAATTCTAGGGGTCGAGTAGATTGGATCGAAAGGTTTCCGATCTCTGAGTTGTGGACTGGATTTAATACGTTAAAGGTGCCCTGTGCAGTGGTGTGTCTCATTAATTTTGAGTTGATGGAAGACATGAAAGACGATCAGGATGTTGTAAATAAATAATTTATTTAAAAAAGATTATTATTTCTCACGAGTGGTTGAAGCAGTTGGCCAACTGAACGTTCAGAAGATTGAGAAGTTTCATTAAGTTTAAACTGTTGCTAAGACATTTTCTCATGACACATCTGTTGGTTTAATATATCTCACCTGCATCATATTATGAGTAGTTCATCTGCGTTCACTCATGAATGTTAAGTAAAGTGACTTTTTTCTATGCTTCACACGCCACTGACAAAAATGCCACAAAGTGTTTGTCATTTTAAACTGTTGCTAAGTATCTCTCTCTCTCTTTTTTAATGTCATACTGTACCCTTTATGACTTGGAAATAAAGTATGTTCTATTAAAATTTTTGCTATTATTTGTTAATTTTACTCCAATATTTATATCTGTAAATCCAATAAAATAAATTCCATTTTTAGAATAAAAAAACTTAGGTGGGCCATATTATTAACTCATGCTGATAATATACACCAATAAACAGCTTTGAGAAAACGTGTGTAATGGGCAAGATGATGCATAATTTAACTGTATTGGATAGATAAAACAAATAATGCAACTTTGAAGTCGTAATAAAAGGCCGAAACCTAGACAGTCACCAGAAAAAACGTGTATTCTGTTAAACAGCCCTAAGCTACGGATTTTGAGATGAGAGAAATCAGCACAATTTAGCTAATTTAACCACACCAGCAAATGAGACCTGAACCATTCACATTTGATCATACGAGATTAACTTTATAAATACGAGTTCCACTTCTTACTTGAATTCAAAACTCAAATACAGTTCCATATAGAAAGCATTTCGAAGGTCGAGCAAGAGATGCATGTTGAACCCTGACTTACCCACGTATTAGATCATTCGTCTCCACTGCAAGTATGAAGTTGATTCATAATGTACTCCCAATACAAACAGCATTCCTCTCGCGATCGCCTGGGAATCCTCGAGTGGAACGGGGGCGGGGGCGGGGGCGGAAGCGACGCCCCCCCTTACGCGAGAGCGAAAGTGCTTTCTCTGGGCCCTGGTTGCAGCGGAAGGCGTTCCCAAGTAACACTGCATAAGGCTCGTAAAGCGATAGCAATCTGACGCAATTTCAGCTGTTCCCAAACAAAGATACAGTCGCCGCCGCCGCCGTCACCGCCGCCCCGCTGCTCCGGCACAACACTTTCCCTCCCCCTTCCCACCCACCCGCGCGCCCGCTCCGGGCCTCGCCACCACCCCCGCCGCCCGGAAACACGGAGTTGGCACCGCCGCCGTTCCTCGTTTGGACGTTGCCGGAAACGGCCACTTTATAAATATTACGCCTGCCCGCCCCGCGTAACACCGCGAAAATAAGGCGGTCCACGTAAGAATGGTTTGCCTAATGCTCTAGAAACACCTGCCTATGTGCCCTCGTGGGCTTTGTATCCCTAAATACACTCCTTTTCAGACTAAAAAATGTTAACCAATGATACTGAAATTATATATTATATAATGGTCCAAGCGAGAGAAAGCAAGATAATGCTGGCCATTATGTGCCGTTATAATTAAGTAAATATTTTACAACCGAATTATATGAGACAAGTGTATTCGTCTGCTCATGTTAATAGAGGTAAAAACTGCAATCAACGTTCACATGGAAAAAAAGTTACTTTCTCTTCCTTAGAAAATGAGAGACCTTCGCAGAACTGCCTTTGTTATATTGTTGGAAATCTCAGAAGAAAAGAACTTTCGAAGGCGACAATCACTACTTCATAAGCAGTTATTACTATCACACATTTATTCTGTAACACAAGCTTTGTCCAGTCTGTGATATACAATGTAAAATGGATAATATTGTAGAATATCCGTCAAAAGAGAAGAGGAAGTTATAGAGTTGTGAAGTGATGAAGTCGTCTGAGCTTATCAGTTAACAAAATACGAGAACTAAACAAACAGAGCAATAAAATAATCTTATATTACACTGTTCTCTCACTGCACATGCTAGCACTCGGTATTTCTAGATTTTTGCCTGATATGTTGTCATCATCGCCTCCTATATTGTTTTAGGAGTATACGTACCTTTTGCGGCTTTCACACGCAACCAATTTGTATATACGAAGTCTCTTAAGAAAGAGAATTTCATGGAGACCTGACGAATTTAACTTTGACTTTAAAAATAAAAATAATTTGTTGAAAACAACGTAGCTAAATATTCATGTCAAATGCCACCCGCATCACTTGGTCGGATTTTTAAATATATATCGTTAAATAACTCCTAAATGAAGCGTTTTAGTGCCTTAAAACTAAAATTTTGAGGCTTGAGGCCTCAAAGAAACGTTCATCACACAGTATTCTACAGGACCAAATCATCTTGAATATTCCATAACATTTTTCCTGGGTCGACGTTTCTGGATTCTCCCCAGCTGATCAGAGCCTGTAGAATCTGCAACTGTATCTGAAAATAAACTAATTACTTGATTTTCTACGCGATTGAATTACACGGGTGTACCTCTCTGCTCGGTAAAACGTTAATTAAGAATAGTTTGTATTGGAAAGGATGTATTGTATTGTTATCAATTACAAGGAGTCATAGGAACAAGTGACGGAGGATAACAGGGTCTTGAAGAAAAATATATATTGTAGGCTTAACATGGATCTGGAAAAATAGGGAAGAAGGTGGGGTTTAATATGCGAGAGTTCTCTATTATTATTATTATTATTATTATTATTATTATTATTATTATTATTATTATTATTATTATTATTATTATTACTAGTGAGAACCCGTCAAAATTTGACGGTGAGATCTGAGATAAATGTAAAATACTGTGCCCAGACTAATGTTCGCAATATGTTGCATTGTTTGAATCTTCAGGGTATAACGAAGATATTCTGTGATGTGGAGCTCCCAAAATTTTGAACACGTATGGCCCATGAGCAGGTGGCAGTGCAATATCGGAACCAAATTACAAAAAGAAAGAGCACTAATATACTGACGGATATAATTTCTAAACTTTTTTGATGTGTCATAATCTCCTATAAACAACTGTTTGATTTCTTCTGGCACATTGCTCGAAGGTAAACTTATTTTCCCATTGAAGCAACAGAGAGTAAACTCGTTTACGGAATTCTCACATGGGAAGTACAAAGTAGAACAAAACTGACATTTCATAGACAATGACCCAACAGAAAACGAAATGACCTCACTATCACGACACATACGCTGACTTTCTCTTTCCCTGCTCCCAGTCAATGTACTACGCTTGCGTCTTTTGGGGCGCGTGGGCAACGATTCGGAATTCGACATAACCTGTGAATAACTTCACTACTTCAGTACAACCGAACAAAACCCACTGTCCGTATGCTCTCTACAAAATATACTACAAAAGGAAATACATGCAAACTGTCATCACCACAATGCAATTATTACACTGAAACAAAACCTTGACGAATTGTGAACAAATCTCAACAATCAAAACAAAACATAAAGCAGCGCCACCATGAAGCGGCAGGGACTCACATCATATATATCAATTTTAAAACAGCCACCCTTTGGAAGAAAACAATTGACTTTTAATAAGCGTACTATTAAAGAATGATTTAATTAATTAATTTACACCGTAAATGTTGGTGAATCAACACAAACAATATCTGATAACACATCTAGGGATCACATTCTTTCATTCAAAGGAAAAAATACTACAATCGGTTCAGTAGAAACTCTAAACGAAGCCATGGCAGAATACCTTATTTTTTAAATATATAGTATTTATTATTATTATTATTATTATTATTATTATTATTATTATTATTATTATTATTATTATTATTATTATTATTATTATTTTTAAGCCTCTGGGATGGCTCATGGCCAGCGTACTAACGTCCCGTGCTGCGGTCCCGGATTAGATTCCCGGTCGAGGCAAAGTAGAGTTGTAGCTTTCCTTTAAAATCGTCCCAGTTCCTGTAGCTGGGTGACGAAGAAAACCTGAAGCAGGCGATCTTGCTAGTTACGGTGAAGAGAATACGTAATGTTCGTCTCATGTCACTCTTACTCCCAAGCATGGGAATTTAACTAGGCCCAGGCAAGGGGGACACCAGTAGCTGGCCGGACCCAATAACGCTACATACATACAATATTATATATCGAAGTATTATTATTATTATTATTATTATTATTATTATTATTATTATTATTATTATTATTATTATTATTATTATTATTATTATTATTAACATCTATATATTTAAAAAATAAGGTATTCTGCCATGGCTTCGTTTAGAGCTTCTACTGAATCGATTGTAGTATTTTTTCCTTTAAATGAAAGAATGTGATCGCTAGAAGTGTTATCAGATATTGTTTGTGTTGATTCACCAACATTTACGGTGTAAATTAATTAATTACATCATTCTTTAATAGTGCGTTTATCAATAGTCAATTGTTTTCTTCCAAAGGTGGCTGTTTCAAATTCAATATATATGAGTCGATATATGTGAGTGCACGCTGCTTCGTGGTGGCGCTGCTTGATGTTTTGTTTTGATTGTTGAGATTTGTTTACAATTCGTCAAGGTTTTGTTGCAGTGTAATAATTGCATTGTGGCGTTGACAGTTTGCAAGTATTTGCTTTTGTGGTGTATTTTGTAGAGAACATTCGGACAGTGGGTTATGCTCAGTTGTACTGATGTAGTGAAGTTGTTCACAGGTTATGTCGAATTCCGAATCGTTGCCCACGCGCTCCAAAAGACGCAAATGTACATTAAGTAGACGCAGGGAAAGAGAAAGTCAACGTAGGTGTCGTGTTAGTGAGGTTATTTCGTTTTCTGTTGGGTCTTTGTCTATGAAATGTCAGTTTTGTTCTGCTTTGTACTTCCTATGTGAGAGAAATTCTGCAAACGAGTTTTCTCTGTATTGCTTAAATGGGAAAATAAGTTTGCCTTCGAGCAATATGCCAGAAGAAATCGAAGTTGTTTGTAGGAGATAATGACATATAAAAAAAAATTTAGAAATAATATCCGTCAGTATAATAGTGCTCTTTCTTTTGTGCAATTTGGCGCCGATATTGCATTGCCACCTGGTCATGGGCCATACGTGTTCAAAATTTTGGGAACTCCACATCACAGAATATCTTCGTTGTACCCTGAAGATCCAAACAATGCAACATATTGCGAACATTAGTCTGGGCACAGTATTTTACATTTATCTCAGATCTCACCGTCAAATTTTGACGGGTTCTCACTAGTTGGGATTACTATTATTTCTAAATGTATTGCCATTGTTTCATTGACGTGTTATGGAAAAGGAGCTCCGCCGAGGGAATCGGTGGGCGCGGCGCGGCGCGGCGTGAAGGGCGTCGGCGGGCGTGGCGGCGCGGAGGAGCGGCAGGGCCGCAGGGGAAGGGCAGCGCGCGCCGGTCGCGGATAAAAGGTGTCAGCGACTCGGAAGCGGCTTTGTGGCACCCGGCCACTTCCAATCACCCGTTTGCGAACGTCACTCGCAGCCGATGCCGACCCCCAGCCCCCGGCCCACGCGCCGAACAGATCGATGGCGGACCGGCTGCAAACTCAAGACGAGCGGGAGGGCAGAAAGGGATTCCCTCCATTCAACACTGACGGTCACCGTAGAAAGTACATTTCTTATTTGATAATTATTAATCAGTTTTGTTTATAATATTTGAATACCTAATTGTCAGGGTCGTTACAATCGATTATTTATTTGTTTGAATTTAGCTACTTTATGTCCCGTAAAGGGCAATTGGCCTCGGCGCCGTTAGATCACGGAGTTCTTAGTCACCCAACCGGGAATACCGCGATGTCTCGAATTCGCTTATCCTTCGTGTCTTCACGTAGTTAATGAATTAGGCAAGCAATGCCTTTTTTGCGGTCGTAGCCTTTCAGTAGAACCATCCCTGCATTTGCCTGGATGACCAAGGGAAACCAGGAACACCACGGTCAGGTTGGACGGCACGGGGATTGAACCCGGACCTTCCGAATGCGAAGTCAGCGCGTTGCGCCCTAATCCACTTCACTCGGTCGTTACAATCGTGGAAATAATGAAAGGTTTGCTGGGAGGGCTTAAGAGATAAATATTGATATATCCGACTTATCTGGGAATTTCAAAACAACTGTGTTTACTAAGTACACAATTCCAGATCCTCAAATATTAAGTAATAAAAACATTTAGTTTACACTTATTTTATTAATATTATACTATATTAATTACGTAAAGAAAAATGCAGTTTCATCACGAGATGAAACAAAATCGGGAAAATTTTAGCGATTCAATCAGGCACATAAATAGAATTTTTTAGAAAAATTAGCGATTAGCAAAAGCAATAAATAAATTTGATATTTTAGAGACATTTATGAAAGATTGCATGAGTATATGATATTTTTATACAGTTATTTTAAATGTGTCTCACTATCTCGATTGCGTTTTTTGACAACTTATCCATTATTTAGCAAATGTTCAGATGATCCGTTTCTTTTCACACCATTAGTACCTGCAACAGTTTTCACTGTTTTTGACAAAATAATAAATAAATAAACTCATTATACGGAAAATCCTATAACTGTCGGTTCATATTGTATGAGGGTAATAAT
This sequence comes from Teleogryllus occipitalis, assembly GCA_011170035.1. Lineage (NCBI taxonomy): Eukaryota > Metazoa > Arthropoda > Insecta > Orthoptera > Gryllidae > Teleogryllus > Teleogryllus occipitalis. The sequence continues at coordinate 10,703 of BLKR01002995.1, read as the reverse complement.
AGTTTCGTAACATATTTTTGTCATATTTCAAAATATGGAATAAAAGGAAGAAGTATGAAAGGAATGAGTCCATTGGACTTACGCATGCAGTTTAGTATTATTAATTAAACGACCCCAAAATATTTAACGTGTTTTGTCACAAAAATGCATGCTCCACACAAATGAATGAAGAAGGTGATGTTCCGTGAAAGAAATTAATAATAGTGTAACAGGGTAACAGTGTAACAGGGTAACTGTGTAACAGTAAATAATGTCAAATTTTTATTGTATCGTGTGTTTGTTTATCTCTTCATTCAGATATACAGGTTCCGATAGTGTCAAAAATGCATCACACGCAATATAGGTGAATTACGTTCATAAAATATCAACTTGAAAATTCTTCGAAAATTTTGAATTGTAAGGTCATTGACGAGGCATAACAAACAATAGGAATTAGAAGTGTATCTAAAAGAATAAACCTAAGATAAACGAAATAGATCTCGTAGGTGGAGGATTATTAATAAGTTTTGTTGGACGGGAACACTATCTCCATATCTGGAAATATTTTACACTCTATTTCCACTCAAAAGAAAACACGCTTCTATCGACAGGTAATTGTGAAGGGGAGGCATACAGAAGACGAACAAAAACCGCCAAGTGCATTCTGGAGCGAGCGAGAACAGCGCATGAAAACGACGGACGTTGCTCGTGAGCACGCGTGCCTGCAGTGTGCGACTACCCATTCACGCACCCGCGTGCGCCAAGTGGGTTATGAAAGTGGCCCAGCTGCGAAGACCCTTTGAAGCGGGCTTCCGCTTTCGCACTATCAATGTGTGTATCAGTGCACAAGCGGCAGAAAGATGTTTCCTTGTGAGATGAACATAGATGAACCACTTTGTACAAGAATGTAGTATAACGCTTAGTACCAGAATGTGTCCGAAAACGAATCAACACGAAATTTATTACATGCGTGCCCGATTTTTGCCTTGATGTGTGAGAAGTTTGTTCTGCAATACTTGCTAATCGAAATCTAATAATATTACTTACGGAAATAAAACAATTCTATATTCATAAACTTTTGCTCTTGGGCCCTGAGCAACTTGTGATAATAGTACATTACACGTAAATGTTCGTTGCCGTAGGTTTGGCTTTAGGCTTCATGAATTATACAATTATTACTGCGTTTCAACGCACTGCTTCATTATCAGCGTATAGTGTCATTTTTATTAGCCATGATATTCAAACACTGTGGCCAATGCAGGTCTTAATCATTACTTCAAAAGATGTACTGATTTTTCTCATCATTCATAGACATGTCACCTTATTAAGTCGGTGTAGACCAGGGCTGCTCAAGCAGAGCGAATCGGGAGCGCGCAGAAGAGTTAGCCACTGAGAACATGACTCCGGAGGCCCAGCTTTCCGCGGCTTGCGATAACCTCTGTCACAGGGTCCTGATAACTCCAGTCACGCCAGTATTGAAGTCGACGCTGGCACTTCGCAGACTGCAGCGTCCTCACCGCCAATTTTCAATGGATCAGGGGAAGAAAAGTACCTTTTTACAGATGGCGGCAGCTATGCCAAATGTTTACTTTGCAAAAACATGCTTAATCACATGAAGTTTAATTTGCAACACCCATACGGTGAATCATGCTGATGAATATGACAAGTACTTTGAAGGACAACGTAAGGAAGTCTGCAGTGCTATGAGAAACAGTGCGTTTCAAGAAGTACGTTTTGGATATATATTTTGATGTTTCTATATTGTTTTAACAGTAAACTAACACAACATAAAAAATATTTATTTTATTTATTATAAAACTGTCCCTTTGGGAATGAAGAACCTCTCATTCTTCTCAAAAATAACTTCAGTGTCAAACATTCACAAAACATCGAATTTTGGAGTGTATGTAGATGTATTCAGAACATTGCGTTCGGAATTTGAAATGTGATTTAAGGATTTGTTTGATTTACAATTAGAATTTAATATACTTGCTACACCTTTTCTCTTGATATAGGCTTTTTTCCTTGTGATTACAATTAGAAATAACTGATTTGAAGTGTGATACTGAATTAAGAGAAAAATTTCAAACAAAAGGAACATTTATTCGAATTTTATGAGAACGTCACTCAAAAACGTTTTCCAAAACTGCATTGGAATGCTGATTGAATATTTCTTATGTTTGGATCAACGTAAAAATGTGAGCGGTATTTTTTTTTTTTTTTTGAAAATTCGTAAATATCGAATGAGAAGTATCATTACAGATCACAATGTGAAATGCAAGAAGAAAAATAACTGATTTACAATTAGCTTGATTTTTTCATTTTAATCTCATTTACTGTCAGTATTTCCGTTACTACTTTCTTAGAAACATTTTGTTCGGTAAATTTTAAGATACTTTTTCTAATCAGTAGCATGATTAACTGTCCTGTCGCAGCAATTAAATTTCTTAATGCGCTTAACTACTCCTTTGCAACTAAAAATTTGGCATATCTAGTTGCAATCTGAAAAAATATTTTTTTTCCATTCTGCAATGAAAATTGCTTTTTTATTTCAAATCACAAAAATATTTGTATAACTAGTAAATATTCCAATAAATGTTACAAAAATATTGCACTGTTTTTTCTGTCGGTTGATTGATTGATTTTTTCGTGTTTCCGGGCGCGTCAACTACTTCGGTCATTAGTCCCGTTAGTGTAGTGCATGTATCCCCCCCGGGAGATGGCGGTGATCTTCCCCCGCTGGATGGCGAGATCCGGCGCCGACCTTTCGTCGGCTAGTGGGGCTTCCCCCTAACCAGGACTCTCCCACCAGCGGGGCACCGCCCCAGTCGGGACAAGCTCTAACTTCCCGACCGGTCACCCGGAATGTGGTAGTGTAGTGCATGTTAGTGTAAGTGTGTGTGTAAGGGGAGAGGATAGGACAAGGAAGAGGAAGGACAGATCGCGCGCGGTCCGTGGCCCGTTTGGTAGGGTACTGCTCCGGCATTCGCCTGGTGTTGATCGGAGAAACCACGGAAAACTACCGATCAGAGCAGCCGGCCGCTAGAATTCTCCTCCAGACAGCAGCTGAATTCGACCTAGCTGAACAGCTAGTGTCGAAAATCCTGCCGCCGTCAGGACTCGAACCTAGGACCTCCCGGTTAGAGGCGCTGCAGAGACATCAGTTGATGCACTGAGCTACCGCTACCGGTTTTTCTGTCGGAATATTCTTTTTCCAGAGCAGTAAGACTTTTTAGTCCGAGGAATGGAAAATACCCCCCCAAAACAAGTCATGACCTACTGTGCCGCAAGCTGGCGCTCGATAAAATATGACGTAATCTGCTCCGTCTGTTGCTGGAGCTGCTAGAACGGCCAGGGAGCTAGCAGACGCTCCTCCTCGGAGCAGATCGGTGGGTGGCCCTGATGGGACACGATTCACATTACTTTATTTTATATATATTTCTTACAAAAAAGTACTGTTATGACTGGAGCTTTAGCGACAACCACACAACAAAAATACTTCAACATTAAGGAACTGCTGGTATTACATACTTTAGCACACACTTCCTCGCATTAAATATAACTTTGGTAATTTTTGAAAATTCATAAAATTCGAAAACCTTCCCTGCGTTATTTTTATAAACTTTTTTCTTTTCTGAGAAAAAAATTGAAGTCATTTTTGATAAAACTGTGACAATGCCCTTGAGGCTTTCTGTAAAGTATCCTCCAAAACAACTTTACCGAAAACCAACTTTTCGGAATCAAGAACTCATCAAAACGTGAATTCTGACCACTCAACGTGTTATAGAAAGTAATTTACTGCACTTAAGAACAATACTTATCCATTTTTCGATACCGAATAATCACTATTTTTTGCTGCAGCAAAGCAATACTTCCTCTACACCACGTAAGTAGTATGCGAAAATGTAAAAAAAAATCTTGTCGTACCTTTTAACGTTAAACATATTTAACCTTAAGGAAGCTCAAATGTAATGTTTTGAACAAAAGTTTCAAGAGCACTTTTGTACATAAATCAATTAATTTAACCACCCACTTATCTCCTGCAGTCATTGAATTTCTCTAATAATATGAGAGCTACAAGGCGAATCCAGTTCTCTTAGAATGCGAAACATTTGATCAAGTACGCAATGAATGGTAATGTAAAAGTATGTCATGTTCATAAATGCGTTGTAGGCGAATGCAATCTTAAAGGCAGATGCAGAACGCCAAGAACATGATTTCAACACGCGTTTCTTGGCGGAGGGCTATCTAGTGTACAGGCGGCGTAGAGCGGGTCTTGCAACAGCAGCTGCACACCGCGTGCGGCCGCAGGGGGACGAAGGCGGAGCGCATCTGCCATTGAACCCCCTCCCCCCCAAAAAAAATCTCTGCACAGGTTCTGTTTGAAATTTGAAATTTACATCAATAAGACGGAGACTACATTATCAGACGCTAATTTTAATTTGTAAATTGATTAAACATTAGATAACAGGGAATTTAGTAAATACAATTCAAAGAGAAGAAGATAAAACAACACGTAAGAAAAAAATTGACATTAATTGTTGTAATCGAGATGTTTAATTCCCATGATTATTCTTAGGAATCATGACCTGAAATCTCATCTGAAAAATATCCGTATCGTATACGCTTTTGTTTTGAAATCACATATCACATATATTTATTTTGTCAACACTATCTTATTATACATAATTAGCTTTGCTTTACTAAGTAAAATCTTCTTTATGTCGATATCGAATTGCGACTGGGAATACCTCGATATCGCCTATGAAACGTTGCAAAGAAGAAAAGAGTGTTTTCAAATGATAATCTAATATTTGATCTAATAAACAGTATTTTTAAACTGGAAGAACATAGACTGAACAATCACGTAATTTAGACAATGTTCGCGAAGGAAATCACCCTTCAAACATACCAGAATTGAATTCAGCTAATGTTGACACGTAACACGCAATTTTTGGCAACAAAATCACGTCAATTTTCTTGCATATTTCCTGTACAGGTGTTCAGTGCGTTTGTATTAGAGTTCCGAGGTCCTGTTTTAGGAAGGATATCACCGCCCATTAAATAGAATTGTTTTCAGGCCCTAAAGTTTCTTTTGTCCTATGAATGTAAATTATACAAGTTGGCGAAATCTAATATCTCATCCGCGGGTGAAATTAACCGAATAAATATGTATCACAAGAGCAGTATCAGAAATTGCAGCAAGATAATCCTTGTTAATGCAATCAAGTGAAGGGATAGTAACTAGTAGAATTGCAGAAGGAAACTTTTCTAGAATAATTCGAATTACTTGATTACATATTACAGAGTTGAAGCAGTCAAATGAGCTAATACTTATTACATACTTATTACATTTAATCTAAGTTGGTTTACACTTCGGGCCCTTATTGTACTTTAAGTTACAAATATATTTATTTTCTAAATGCTCTTTTAAAATTTCCTAACTATTTTCCCCAATTTTCTCGCATTTAAATAAATGAATAAAAATGCTCTAGTTTAACCTGCAATTGGAGCGAGAGTGCGGTGTGGCGGGCGAGGAGGAAGAGTAGGGAGCAGTCGCCGCCCGACGCGCCTGATTTCCCCTGGGATCCGCCCGCTGGGCCCACTACAAGCCCCGCCTCCTCTTCCTCCTCCACCCCGCGCTCTAATGTTTCAACCTCAGCTCTGCTTAGCGACATCTCACACAACCGATTCCTCCGTTGTCCACTGCGTCACACATGCTATTATTCCATTTTAAAATTGGTCGAGACATTCGTTTTCTAGTTTCACTCAATGTGGAAGAATTTAAAGAATATTGCGTTCGAAAGGCATGAATGTAGGTACTAATACAAAACTCCAAATTTGTAAGTCCTTATTACATACATACCAACATTTATACATGGAACTAAAAGTACGCCACATAATACAAAAAAGTAGTAGCCACAGCAGAGTAGAAAGTAGAGCCACAGCAGTGGAAATGAAATGCCTACGCAGGATAGTAGGGAAAACAATAGATCGAATAAGGAATAATACAATCAGAGAGGAACTAAAAGCTACTCCGCTACTCAAAGAAATGGAAAAGAGGGTTCTGAAGTGGTACGGGCATGTTAATAGAATGACAGAGGATAGAAAACCGAAACAAATGATCGAACCCAGGCTAGAGGGAAAGAGACCACCTGGAAGGCCAAGAGGAACATGGGACGCCTATATACAGGATGCATGCCAAAGAAGCGGAGCTACACTAGGAGAGGTGAAGCGCAAGGCACAAGACAAAAAGGAGTATGTCAAATTGCTAAAACCGACGCTGAGAGACATCAGGGGATGAAGAAGAAGAAGAATCAGGAGAAGAAGAGTGTTCTAAAGGACTACAAGAACATGTTGCAGCATTTCTGAAGCTGCTCAATATATTCATCATGCTAGGACTCTTCAGACAAGCAACTAGGTCGTGACTTATTACAAATATCGCTACTCTTTGTATCAACACAGTGAGACGGTTCAGAAGCTCAGGGATATGACCTAAGCCAGTTCACTGAGCAGAAGCAGACGTGCTTCTCTAGAGTCATCTTTGCAAAGGTCGAGCGCCAGGAAGCCTGCTCTTCATCTCTCTTAACCTAGTTACCTGAACCCATCGCTATTTCCACTACGGACACTAACTCTGCAACTTCATTATTTAGTTTTCCGTTCAGATCTAGAAGCTACCTCCAATCTCACTGCTTAATCTCTGCTTCCACCACGTCTCTTCTTATTAATACTCAACAAAACCGTCCATGAGCTTTTGTTTCGACCCGAAGAACGCGAGTGAAATATTCTTAGCATCAAAGTGGATTTAGCGACAACACACACATTCCTACGTGATCATTAGGTTTCAATTAATTCCTAAATATTTGGTAGTCGTCCACACCCTCGCCACCCGACTTGTAACCATTTTCCATCTTTTATTGGCATTCCTTCAAAAGTCGGCTTCTCGTCAGCGCGTAAGAGGGACTTGCCCGACCTGCTCGAAGGCGCTGAGCAATTTCTCTTTATCGAAGGAAATCATGGCGTGTGTTGGTGAGGTGAAGGTGTACTTATGTTCTTCACACCGCATGAGGTATCCCACCTGTAAGAACTGGTGGTGTGGCTGTTTATTTCTTTGTGATTTTACTCTTCTGGTCGTTGGAAGCCCTGATGATGGAAACACATTTCCCGAAGCGTTGAGTTAAATATTTTTTGCTCCTATTGATCAAGCCCAGTAAACCTGACTTCAGTATAGTATTTATGGTCGTTAAGGATTCTGTGTGTTTAAAGAAAAATCAGTGGACAATTATTACATTATTTATTTATTACAGTTTTAGAGGTTTATTAAATCATAATACTGCTAATTCTCTTAATGAAATCTGACTTTGTCGAATGCGATACATTCGCGAATAACGTAAAAAAGACTTTTGAAGCAGCAAATCGATCCAAAATTTTTCAGGTTCTATTGCAATATCGAGATGCGAGTGCATTTTGTTTTTAATAATTATCAAACTCAACTAAAATAAAATCACAAAAACTCAATAAAAATAAAGCTTAAGCATCTTTGTCTGCGCCTCACAATAAGGGAATTCCCATTGAAACGGATACTCCATAAGCGTCGTTTCGCGAAACAGTACGATTTATAACACTTTCTTCTTCTTCTTCTTCTTCTTCTTCTTCTTCTTCTTCTTCTTCTTCTTCTTGTAAGTAGACGATTAATTTGATGGGTTCTGAAACAGTTGAACATCGTCAGATTGCATCGCTCTGTGAAATATTTTCTTTCGCCAGACAGATGAGTCGAGTGCCAGCAGTTTGTACTTGGAAATATCGGATCAGTGTGTGCAGTTTGAAGTTACGGATAGGGTTGACGATTTGCTCCATTATCGTCAATGGAAAGAATATTGTAAGAATTGATACTAATCATGACGAAAAGCAGATTGGAATAATTATGTTAGTGAATTAAGCCATAAAAGGATACAAATGGGCAGACAATTACTGAATTTCAAGGAGCCCACTTCGTTTACTTCCATCACACTTTAAATTAAACTTGAAATAGATTAAATTTTAATCAAAGAATGATGCATGTAAAACTATTTCTCAATAGGAAGATTGAAAGGGTATTTTTCTTGCATGTAAGCACCGTAGGTTCTTTCGTTTCTTGCAAACATTCTCCAGTTAGCGGAAAGACAAAAATGATTAATCAGGAATACAACTTCAGGACAAGTTAGCCAGCGTCTATGAAATAACTGCGAATCACTTCCACGAGTTAATCACCAACCACGCCCATCCCAATTTGGTTTCTCATCAATGTGTGGTAAAACCCGCACACACGACTGAACAGACCTTAAACACCGCCGCGCCGTTCTGCCGTGCCGTTCAACGATGTAATCCCACGCCCTCTCCCACATCGCGAGTTGCTCTTCCCGCGTGCAGCTGAGTGCCCTGCGTGCAGCCGCTGCCGCCAGAGCGCTGCGTTGTGCCACGCCCCCTCCGCGGCGCGTACAGCCCTGGCAGCCCCCGATCGCCCTCCGCTCGGCAAGTGCAGCTTCCGCTCACGGCCCCGGCTCTCACTTCGCTTTGCTTTCCACCACCAATACTGACCCGGAACTCGGCCTATAGAAATCTGTAATTACACTTTGCAACTCCATGCAGACAGAACAATCATTTGCATTTTCGACGAAGTATATTTTTCAGTTCTTTACTCTTTCTCTGGCAGCTTTACAAATATTCCACGCTCCTATTGAACTAACAGCATGCCATATTTATTCATTGAAAAGTGCTGATGTATGATGTGTCTTATCTTTAGAGCAGTGACTAAGTGTGTATTACTCATATTATTCCTTGAGAAATATTGAGAAAGTGCTGGGAAAAAGATTTCTAAACTGAAGAAGGTATTTGAGTACTTCGTAACAGGAAATGAGTGTTCTCATTTAATTTGGTATCGTATACCAAACATTGGTAGCTTCACACTAGAATTGCAAGTCACCCTATTCTCTTCTGGGGCAACCCGTTGCTCTCTATATTTATTTTAACGGCCTCTCCGTGACTCTTGAAAGTAATCAGTGTAATGATTTCGTCTCCGGAGTCTTAAAGCCTCTTCACAGAGAAGTAGCAATAGCTTCCTAGAAGCTTTCGCTTGTGCATCCTTCTCTGAAATACAATTCAGATTTCCCTTCGAGATGGTTGAAATGACATTTCGTCTCTTAGTTCCTTATTAACATTCCCATTGCTATTCTAATTTATACATGCAACTCGAGTATGCATTGGTCACGATAGACATCGAGGAAGAGATTATTTGTTGTGCGTTAATTTGAGAAGGAAGTGTTTCTGTTTTCGAGAATTTGGTAGGTAGACATGTAAGTTCCTTAGATTTGTTCCAATGGACACTTCTTTAATGTAATCATGCTCATATTTCCTTCTTCTAATAAAAAAAGGAATATAATTACTTGAAAATTCTAACAATAAAACTAATAAATTACGACAGAAGAGTTATACACTATCGTAATTTCCTTTCTTTAAAAAATAATTGGTATAATGTGTGTAGATGTAGATTTTATTTTTCAATACAGGTCTCTAGTGTAAATGAACATAACACATAGGTTAAGAATATGATTTTAATACTTTGTATGCAAATTACGCAAATGCATGTAATCATGATTGACAATAATGCAAATATTGAGTGCCTTCTGAATGACGCGATTTAAAGCCAATTCAAAGACCATATATTTATTTAGAAGTAATGGCTATGAAACATGTATTTGAAAAAGCTTATAATTTAAATCCTATACACGTAATTTTTTCGTTCTTCAAATAAGATGTATTGATGACGCTGATCCAGTACTATATTTTCGACATTTAAACTAGGTGTATGAAACCTGTCTTTTATTGACACTAAGGTTTACATTGGCAATACTGACATAACCTTTCAGATATTAACAACCCCCATAGTACAAACGAATTACTGTAAATATTTACAAATATGTTACTTTCGTTTAGAAGAAACAAATTCTGTGACATTACACTAGTCAGTGAGGTAAAGAAATTTTACTTTTTTGCATTAAACCTTATTTGCTCAGACAGGAAAATTGAAAGGTGTCTTCTACCTCGAATTTCGCTAGACTCCATCCAATTATCTGCGTCAGATGATTAAGAAAAAATGCCGCAAAATACCTTCCTTATTTCCAATCCGTGACGCGAGCATCCGTCCCCTGCGAACCGATGTCCGTGCATTTTTTTCTCCCTCGCCCGCCGTCACGTTAAATTCCATTCCTTTTAATTAATTCCCGTTCGTCGAGGCTCTCGTTAATATCGAAGGTAATTGCCTCCGTTGGACGCGGCGCCTTGTCGCAATTACGGCAGACGCCACGCCCCCAGCGGCGAACTGGTCGACCTCCATCCCGAAGGGATTGCAACGATCCACCAGGACTGACGCCTCAGATGCGGCTGGGGGTAAGTTGGAGCAGACTTCCTGCAATTGTCCTGCCTCGCGCTTCATTTCTTCGTAAGGCGCTAGAGCCAGACTCGAGCTTGGAACTTACATCCGCATATCCGCACATCCGCATCTTCATAAATCATGAGTAGAGACAGGATTTTTATGTAATTACTTTTTTTTGTCTTTCTACTTACCGTTCTAAAAATTATAATCTTGGTAAATTGCCGCCATCCTAATACACAATATCAAAAGTTTTCAATACATATTTTTACATATTTAGTACTATATTATATATTTTACATATTTTGGTATTTTT